>JAQNBH010000009.1:18240461-18339457 GCA_028752905.1 Cladorhizidae sp. MBARI D1340-BT2
CTGTCAAGACTTACTGTCTGACAAACTGGACTTAGTAGTACCATAGCTATTTCATTGGTCTGTTGTGCTTTCTGATTTGGTCATGTAAGTTTTGTGTACAAATTGTGTGATACATGTGTGATGTGTTTTCTGATTTGGCTGTTGTGAACATGTAGATTTCATTGGTCTGTTGTGTTTTATTAATTTTGTCAGGTGAAGAGCTGCTATAAAAGCTGAGGGCTCTCCATCATATGGAGATTTTTAGACTTGCTCACCCTGGATATATTTCACTGTGTGTGGTTGTTTAAATTAGATTTTAAACTATAACCTTATCAGTGAGTTTAGCTCTCTGGTGGCAGTGGAGAGAGATCAGGAAGAGAGATTAGGTAGAATCTCAGGAAAGATTAGAGATAGAACCTAACAGACATGTTTTAGCGCCCAAGAAGGCGCTCTGTGGCATTCCATTAGCCGCAGATAACAAGTTCAATTGGCTAGATTTTCAAATCAAGAACCACAACTACAGCTAGTTCAGGCACTCAGATTTTTAGTTACCCCCAACTTTGGCTGCATGTAACTTTGGCGGCATAATTACACCTACGGAATTTTTGAATTTTTAATATCAAAAGAGAGGATACAGAGAGATCTCTTATTTGAGCTATATCATAAATTGAAGTTTGCAGAATCTGTTGAGCTCCAAACCAGCCACAAGGTTTGGCTAAATGTTTTTACCTCACATGAACCACTTTAAAAATAATTATATTAAAAAATCTCTTGGGATTCAATCTGTACTGTTTGTACAGTTAAATCAGTTATAACCATTCAAAACTTGACACTGGAAAGTAGCGATTAAAAAGGATAGGGATAATTTCACTTCACATTCCAACCTGCAGTTCCAAAAGAAAAAAAGTACCAAAAGGCATACTGCACTGGCTACATTTTGGTACATAAATCAGGACCATGGTATGAATATGTGGAAAGATATGATACTTTATAATAAAACCACCTCTCCTACCCACCTTTTATTAGTATCCTGCAAGGAGTCAGATGTTAAGACCAAGGAAATCTGACAAGTTTCTCTCATAGTTTGCATTCATGCAGTACCATACTAGTGCCACAAGTCCAGGGGACCTAAACATCGGGGGAAGGGGACTTTTCTGTGCCTGTTCCTGTTCTCAAGGATCCATACTTTTATTCCCATCATGAATTTTTATTTTTATTTTTTAATTTATTTATTTATTATTATTAATTTTTTTTAATATTAATATATTTACTTCCCCCCAAAAGATTGATCACTGTGTGTGGGATCAGATATATTTTGCATCAGTTGCATGTGAATGAGTGGAAGTTTCGACTCTGTAAATATATCTGAAAAATTAAAAGTTGAATCAACTTTAAAGTTTCTGTTCACTCAGACATGCTGCTTGCTTGCTGGATGAGTGGGTTAAGTGGTAAGAGCAATCAGCACTCCTAATTTGGTGATCCATACTTTTATTTATTCAAGTATATTTGATAGATGGAGTGAAAGCCACTTCACTTATATACCCAATACCTAATTCTATTTTATGCTGGCCATTTAAAGTACAAAGAGATATCTATTTTAACGCTACAATCACATGCAAGGTGGGGGGGGGGGGCAGTAAGGGAATTAGCTCACTAGGATAGGGCACATGCTTACATCAGGCACGTGCCTATAGCTGGTGCCCTCGACCACAGTCATCACTTGGATAGGGCACATGCTTACATCAGGCACATGCCTATAGCTGGTGCCCTCGACCACAGTCATCACTTGGATAGGGCACATGCTTACATCAGGCACGTGCCTATAGCTGGTGCCCTCGACCACAGTCATCACCTTGGATAGGGCACATGCTTACATCAGGCACGTGCCTATAGCTGGTGCCCTTGACCACAGTCATCACTTGGATAGGGCACATGCTTACATCAGGCACGTGCCTATAGCTGGTGCCCTCGACCACAGTCATCACCTTGGATAGGGTACATGCGTACATTGCACCTCCTTCTATCAAAAGTGCATGTTGTTAAAGAATCAACTATATATATATTATATATATAATATACAGTATTTTTAAATTTTGAATTGTTGTCCTTTTTTTAAACAGATCTGAGAGATAAAAAAATATTTTATGCAGAGCCAGGAATGTGAATGAATTTTTCTTTAAATTATTATATTTTTTATGCAGGGGCCCCTCCCGCACCTACCACTCAATCCACAATGTAATATATCCATCACAATATATCCATCTGCATAGCCCTATGAAAGTCCTGGGTCCAACCCTCTCCGCACATCCATACAGGAAAGTTTAACTCTCTATTAAATTATTGATTCTCAGTGCTGAGTTGCCAATCCTGTTACTGTTTATGAATAGCTACAATCAAACATAACAATCACGGAGGAATACTCCCACATCATGAAGTACAAATGCATGACATAGTGGGCACAACCCTGACTCTACCTTAAAAAGAATGTTCGTATGCACATAGGGGGAGAAATGTGACTTGTGAGGATTCTGTAGTCCACACACCCCAGCGGTATCTGTCTACCTACAAGAACACAAAAAAGACATTCATTTCTTGGCTGGAGAGATTCCCACAAATTTGTAGCATTCTCTCGTCAACAAAAGAACACCTCGAATGGGGAGTGGTCTCATGCAGAGGACAGCATTATACTACATTAGGAACAGCATTAGTAAGTTGGCACATCTCTTTAGGTTTACTTTATCACCTAAAATGTGGTGAGAATCAAGCACTAATTACTGTAAAACAAACAAAACTGCTGAAGTACTGGGTGAAGAGGAAAAGTGTTACCTGCAAACTTGTAAAGAAAACTGTTATTTTAATATTTATGCATTACTTCATTATTATTCAGCTGTTACAACTATTGTGGTGCATAGTTAGTGTGTTAATCATATCCTTGAGATATCCATCAGATGTCATATTGTCAGGTTATTTGACCCAAGAAGTGAAGTTGCATTGGAAGTGTCTTGGCTTAGCTGGTGGCTAAGTCAATTTCAGTGTATACTCAATCACTATTCTGCACCATTTAAAATAATATTTGTTATGGACCTAACTCTGGTTGGTGCTAGGAAGGGTACTGGTCGACAACACTCCCTGTCCAGAGCTATGAGAAGCGTTATATAAAGTTCTACTATAAAGACTTGTACAGAGCACACAGAACCGAGCGTGAATCACATGGAAGGTGCTTTTATAATCCATAATCCAGCAGCCATGTGTAATATAAGTCCTCGCTAAATATAGTCACTACTATCATAACACATTACAATTACATTCCTGTTGAGGTGATGCCAGTTTAGTCAGAGTTCAGCCTAGATGAAGTACTCAGCATTGTCAGGGGGTACCATGGTTTGGGGTGCCCTGACAATATTTACCACAAAATTACACAGAGATTTTCAATTGTGCTTAGTACAGCTTGTACCTGTCTTCCCTTAGCCACCTTTTGCAAACTTGTGCACCAGGTGTAACCCAGTGATCCCTGGAGCTGATAAAGTCCTTGCAATTATACCTTTGGCAGAAAAGGACAAACCAGAATCTGGTAAAAGACATTCATTCATCCTATTTTTGCCCGAATTTCAGTGGTGCAGCAACAAGACCTGGAAGGATCCTTACCCCTGGACACCACACATTCAGCATCTGTAACTCAAGCTGCTCAGATGCGCTGTAACTCAAGCAAGTAATAAAATGTAGCACTTCATCAAGGGTAGAAAATCAGCCCATCCTCGTTAAATAGCCTTCCAAATTCGAATTCAGTAACACCTTGCTGATTAGAGGCTCGATCTCCAGATTGAAGTCAAGAAATGCCAGGATCAAGTATCTCTTTCCTCTTCTACACTACTATAACAGCCATGTTCTGCAACAAATGAACATCCTTAAGATTATTTTCCTAATGTAGCGCACCTTCAGTTATTAAGAACAGTTCGATAAATATTATCAGTTTAACTGCAAGCTACTTACAGCTACTCAAAGTGAATGTTTCTGCTTTCAGTAGCTTTTGACCTTTCAGTAGTGCTTGGGGCACCAGTCACAAGTGATAGCACATAGCAAGAAGCAAGTCATGTAAAAGGTAGTCAATAGGACACTATTCTAAATGCAATTGCAGTGAAATGTACATGCAGTGTCATAATTATCCACACTATTCAACTCACTTGCTCCATGTCTCCAATTACTGACTTCTTGCAGACTGAAGCTGCATCCTGTGAAGGGTCTGTGCAGTTGTAATCAGCAAAATTCATTTGACACGACCAAAAAAACGAAGTCAGACAAAATCTAAAGCAGTAATTGCAGCCTTCCCATGATGCCATGGACCATGGTGCTGGCTCTTGCCATGGCCATTTTGAAATAACACAAAAAAAAGAAGCATTAACTACTGAAATGATGATCCTCCATAACTACTAATTACTTGATGTCTTGATGTTGCCCCTCAATGTTCCCATCGTAGACCAAGTGTTGCCTTTCTGGACACACCCATTCTACTGTCTCAGTTGAGCTATATTGTTTTGAATGATATAAACATGTGTGCAAAAAAATTCAAGTTTAAAAACAACTTTATTTGATTGACATATTAAGTGATCAAGGAAACGAGACTACTCTCACATATACTCATGTATACCAAAACTAGTTAGTGACATGTTCACCAACATTTAAATTGTAATATTGGTGTATATACCTGATTTTAAATGGTAAGGGTCGTGTCATTTAACTGGTGGTGGTCTAAATGGGTACAGTCTGTTTCATTTCATGTATCCAATATAGCTGTTTGTTTAGAAATAAATACTTCTCTCAATTTTTCCCTCTTATTTTCCCTGTCTATTATATTTGAGCAGTGAATGACTACTACACCAAGTCAGAGTCCTGCCAAGTCAAACCAAGAGCTTCTCAGATTCAGAGGTAGGTAGAACATTCTTTAGTCATTGTGGTTCTGGTCTTGTTTCACAAGAAGTAATCCCATTGTCAAATCTGAAATTATAGCATTGTTCTCCTAATGTTTCCAGGCATGGACGAGTATGTTACATGCCAAGACATGCCTTTACTGATGTTGCAGACATGTCGACACTCCACCTCAGAGTATCTGACACTATAAAAAGCCTATTTTCTTCTCACTTCACAAGTCTTGGGTCTACTGGTTAGCAAGTTCATTCCATCATGCAGAAACTATATTTTGCTATACAGCTATTGCAAGTAAGTGAAACAATTATGTCATCTGCATTATAGCATTAATCAACACTTTTCACAGGTGATGTGCTTGGGGTATGGTGCATTCACTCACAGCAGATATAATCAGCTGTATCTGAAAGACAGTGTTGCACATTTGGATGCTGCTGGTAATGGGGCTTCCATGAGATTGAAGAGCCAAAAAAGCAAAAGTTGGAGAGTTGGACCCTTTTCAGAGGTAACTAGTTGTACATCTTGGATCATTTGTTATACAGAGTTGTGGATTTACAAGAACTGTATAGAGATACACCAGAAAAATGTGGTGCAGTATCCATGACTTCCTCGAGGATTTAGTTGTGTTGGAGCAACTAAACAAAGAAGGCATTTAGCTACTTGCTATCTTTAGTTTCCGAGCCAATTAAGCTTTCTGTATTAAGAGGGAGACTGATATATTAATGAAGCAAAGCCATAGCCTAAATAATTACAGTTAATGAAGATAACCTTTATAGAATAAATGGCATTCATTAGTAACATCTTATATTGTTATGTTTTCAGTGTTCAGTTACTTGTGGAGGAGGATTGAGGGCTCGTTCAGTTCGATGTCTGAATGAGGATGGAGTCAATTCACATGATTGCAGTCCTAGTGAGAGACCTGCTAGCTATGAGTTCTGTAACCAAAAAGACCAAAAAGTCTGTGCTACAAGCAGTAAGTAAAAATGACCTCAGAATAATATAGTGCAGTAAATATCAAACTTGCTGTGCACCAATACAACCATTGACAATCATTTTGTCACCATTGCAGATTCTGACTCTTCTCTGCATTCCAGAAAAACTGCACATTCAAGAAGCTCTTTGAATGGCACTTTGAGTTCAAGTTCGAGTAGCACATGCAAACCCTTCAAGTCATCTGCAGGTAACGGGTCCATTTCCTGTGATGAAGACTCTTACAAGAGTAAATCCCAGAAGAGTATGAAGAGCAAAACATCAAAGAATCACTCGCACAGCCGGTATGATCGTCAGGCTGGTCGAAGTGGTCCAGGTGGTGCTCGAGGTGGTCCAGGTGGTCGAGGTGGTCCAGGTGGTGCTCGAGGTGGTCCAGGTGGTGCTCGAGGTGGTCCAGGTGGTCGAGGTGCTCCAGGTGGTCGAGGTGGTCCAGGTGGTCCAGGTCGAGGTGGTCCAGGTGGTGGTCAAGTTAGTGGTCCAGGTGGTCTACGTGGTCCAGGTGGTCCAGGTGGTGGTCGAGGTGGCCCAGGTGGTCCAGGTGATGGTCCAGGTGGTGGTCGAGGCGGTCCAGGTGGTCGAGGTGGTGGTCGAGGTAGTCCAGGTGGTCGAGGTGGTGGTCGAGTTGGTCCAGGTGGTCGAGGTGGTGGTCGAGGTAGTCCAGGTGTTGGTCGAGGCGGTCCAGGTGGTGGTGGTCCAGGTGGTGGTTTCCCTGGTCCAGGTGGTGGTTTCCCTGGTCCAGGTGGTGGTTTCCCTGGTCCAGGTGGTGGTTTCCCTGGTCCAGGTGGTGGTTTCCCTGGTCCAGGTGATGGTGGTTTCCCTGGTCCAGGTGGTGGTTTCCCTGGTCCAGGTGATGGTGGTTTCCCTGGTCCAGGTGGTGGTTTCCCTGGTCCAGGTGGTGGTTTCCCTGGTCTAGGTGGTCCAGGTGGTCGAGGTGGTCGAGGTGGTGGCCGAGGTGGTCCAGGTGGTGGTCGAGGTGGTCGAGGTAGTCCAGGTGGTGGTCGAGGGGGTCGAGGGGGTCGAGGGGGTCGAGGTGGTGGTCGTCGAGGCTAATAGAAGCAGCCTACTCGAATACTACTCAGCCCAAGACAATTATGTAGTACAGAAATATATAAAAGTTGTAAAGATAAACTGGAATTTCCATACATGATGTGAATTGTGCCATTTCGAGCAGACACACATTTTGATTTATAATATGATTGTTGTCAATGTTAGCTTATGAATTATCTTTGTAAAGATGAGCATAACTATATACCAGCAGTATTCTATTTCATATCACGCACGAATGTAAAAATGTAAAAGTCCTGGCCTGTACACAGGGGGGTGCAAGGGGGTGCAACCCCTTTCAAATTAATGACCAACTAGCCTTCTTTTTACAAAAATATCCAAATGCAAATGCACATTGGCAATAGTAATTAAACACCTCTGACTTCAAACAAGCCACCTACAACTGACATGTGGTTTGAATAATTTACACCTAGTAGTGTCAGTGTCACTTGCTGATCCTTGCTAGTGTAGCATGCTGTGAAAGAGCACACCAGCCATGAAGAGACAACGGCAATCCAGTGATATAAGATCTTACTTCAATTTTTTTAAAGCTGCTCAAGAAGACAGTGGTAAGCACTCGCTGTGTAGGGTACAAAAACTACTCATTTTTCATCCATATTTTAGGACCATCTTCAGAGCCTCCAATTACGGTCTGTGTCCCAGTCACACAATTGCACTCTGTTGGTAGGGATGATGAGGAATTTGACCAGCCTGTTATTCCAGAAGCTCCAGTGATCAGCCAACAATCTGATGCTTTGCTTTCTGAACCACCACCATTCGAAGACATTGGAAATTTGTTAGAGCTAGATAAATAGGGACAACTCCCATTTGCGTATCTACGATTAAATGTTCATAGACCATAAATGATAGTATTCAATACTGAATGACATAACAGGTAAGGGGTCCTTATACTATGGTATATCACATTAGTCTATTATTCTCTATCTCCCCCAAGTCTTTGCTACATCTTGTCTGGAGATTTGGCAATGACTGAAATCAAGTAGCAATCATGTCTCGTTCGTCAAGGATCAATCGAATGTTGTGCATCAGTGGTTGGGAGCATATATCGTATAGGACATGTCGTAGTCCCCAGTAGTCTGCCATGCAGGTGGTTTGCTTTCACGTGTAGAGCGTCTAAGTGAGGTTTCCGGGGGCGGCGAATGGTTTAGTGGTGCAAGGGAAGGCAGAGGTGGCTGGGGTAGTGGTTTTGGCGGTGGGTGGGTCTGTGATGGTGGGGTGTTCTCATCAAAGATAGGTTGGGGGAGCCTAGCATTGAGTGTGGGTCTTCCCGTAGTGGGGGGCAGCAGACCAGGTGATAGGATGGTGACAGGCATTGGTGACATGGTGGGGGGTGTCACAGGAGGTGTTGGCATCTTTTGTTGTCCATGTGTAGGCTGGGGGGGAGACTTAATGACGTGGCTGAGTCTGAGGGCACTGTTGCTGAGGTCATCGCTGATGGTTATTCTCGGTCTCTGTGCGTGGACTGGGACATATTTCCGCAGGAATTTCCTGTTGCGCAGGGTCACTCTGCCAGAGCCATCGACCTTCACGACATATTGGTCAAATTGGCGGACCTCTATGACTGAGCCAGTCTTGTCCCATTTTGTGGGGTTGTGGCCAGTTTGGTTCTGGATCCTCACTTGGTCTCCAATGACAAGGGGTGGCAGTCGCTTTGTGTGCTCTGACCATCTTTCGTTAGCTAGCATGTGTCTGTTCCTCAAGGCCTCTTCTCTTGCAATTAATGTAGCATGCCAAGTGTCATGCGGGTGATATTTTCCTGGGAGTATGGGGATGAAGTCTTTGATTGGGCGGCCGAACACATACATGGCTGGGGACAGTTTAGTGTCCTTGTCTGGGGTGTTGCGGTATTGTAGTATGGCACGCTGAAAGTTGTCTGTATCGAGCTCACCATTTGGTCCAGTGTTGTTGGTGATGAGTCTTTTCACTGTCTTCACCGCAACTTCAGCACGACAGTTGCTATGAGCAAAGGCGACAGAGGAAAGGCGGTGGTGGACACCCCAATTCTTCAGGAATTCGCGGGTCTGTGCAGCGGTGAATTCAGGACCACCATCAGACGATATTTCATCTGCTATCCCATATGTCACAAATGACCTTCGTAGGCTGTCGATTAGCCCGGTTGCACCGCCTGAGGTCCTTTCAACAATCGGCCAGTTGGAATATCTGTCAACAATTACTAGGTAGTTGACACCTTTGTAGCTGAAGAAGTCTGAGCAGATGCATTGGAAAGGGTACACTGGAGAAACAGTTGGGGTAGGAGGGGCACTAGGTTGTGAGGGAGCCATACGGTTGCAGTGATTACAGCTGTGTCTGAGGGTTTTGATGGCGGGGGTGATGCCAGGCCAAAACAGGGATGCTTCAGCCCTCGCAGTCATTGAGGATATGCCTTGGTGGGCAGCATGGAGTGCGGATAAGCAGTCTTGTCTGAGGGATGGGGGGATCACGACACGGTCTTTGTAGATCACAACGCCATCTGCGGTGTAGAGATGCTCACGGAATTGATGATACTCGCGAAGTGGCTCTGGTAGCTCATGGCGAAACTCTGGCATGCCCACCTCGATGATCTTGACCAATTGTGACATGTCCTCATCGCTGGTGGTTGCAACACGGACTCGGTCCCAGGTGATGGATTGAAGTGAGCTTAGAGATGAAGCACGGGCGATGTCCTCGATTGCATCTTGTGGCTCCTCAGCACATCGTATACCGGCAATAAAGTTGTGGGGGATATACAGGTGGGATAGTTGCTGAATGTCTCCGGTAGCTGCAATGTCATCCTCTAGGTACATCTTGGGAGGCTGGTGGTTGCCGGTAGGGTGGCGGGATATAGTGTCGGAAGCTTTATTTTTCGCTCCTGGTATGTGGACCATGCGGAATCTGTAGCGGAGGGTCTTCTCCTTGAGGTTTCTGAGCCGAGAGTTGCTGATGTCATTAAGTGACCTATCTCCAAATAGCTTGAGAAGCGGCTTGTGGTCAACTGCGATGATAAGATCCTCACACCCCAGGACGAAGTGTCTAGATTTATCTAGAGCATCGGCAACTGCCAGGGCTTCACCCTCAACTGGGGCATAGCGTGACTCAGCAGGGTGTGTAAAGCGACTCCCAACCAGAGTGATTTTCCAACCTGTGTGGCAGCAGAATAGGTCAGTACCAGGGCACCCACAGTGTTTCTGGAATAGCCAGAACCCAATGCCTGTCTTGGACCAATCAGTGGCTAGGCATGTTGGCCTTGATTTGTCAAAAATACGGACACCCTCTGTGATCTCATCTACTATGACCAGTTTGGACTCTTCAAATAGGTCATTGAGGTTATCGTCCCAGTGGAAATGGGTGCTGGTTTTCAGTAGTTGGCGAAAGGGGAGCATCTTCTCTGCCATGCTGAACGCATATGACACTTGGTTGATGAGGCCGAACCATGAACGGATATCGGTTATGTTTTTTGGCTTAGGGAATTCCATAATTGCTTGGAGGTATTTCTTGCAGGGTCGAACGCTGTCCATGGTGATCTCAAAGCCAGCAAACTCTACTATGTCATGGCCAAACCGCAATTTTTCTGGGTTTAGGGTTATACCATTCCTGCCACAAATGTCAAGCCACTGAACTGCCTGATGAAAGCATCCTTCCAGGTCATCTGCCCAGAGTAGTGTGTCATCGATGCATTTGGTCTTGTTGGGTATGTTTGACACAATCTCATCGTAGCGTCTTGAGTAACCGTCTCCTGAGGCAATATACCCTTGGGGTGCAGTGCGGTACCGATATCTGCCCCATGGGGTGATGAATGTGGTCAGGTGGCGATCTTGCTCACGGATGGGGACACTGTGATACCCATTCCAGGCATCGAATACAGACTTTTTCTTGCCGTGGGGCACTGATCGTGCTTGGTGAAATGGTGACTGGGTGTGATGAGTCTCTCTGGTGGCGTGGGCATTCAATGGTTGAAAATCAATAGTCCGTCGTGGTTTTCCATTTTTCTTGGCACATATGACCATGCGGTGGCACCAAGTCACTGGCTCATCAACAGGGACTGGCTCTATCACGCCCAATCTCACGTCTTGGTCGAGTCCTGCCTTGACATCATCTTGCCAATGAATTAGGACTGGTACAGGGGAGTGGTAGGCAACAGGTTCAGCATCAGGGTTGATCATTAGCTTCATTGGGGGGCCTTCCATCAGTGGGAGTGGTTGGTGTTCGCATGTGTTGAGTGTGCTTGACTTGTAGTAGTCAAGGAGGTACTGTTGGAGTTTCTCGCGATTCTCTTCTGTTGCAGGAAATGGTAGCTTTGTTGGGGGCGGAGGTGGTGATCTGCGTCTTGGGCAGTTGCAATCTGTTGTGAGGCCACTGTCACTGTGGGTGTATATGCCATGCTCAGCTCTCATGACAGCGCTAACTGTATTGGTATGGCTGTTTACAGTCTCTCCTATAGTGGGGAATTTCTCGGTGATCATGCCGAGAGCGATGCATGCTTCCCTACTGAGGAAAAGTTTATCTGAGTTGTTGGTCACATATGTGATTTGGCGAGTCTCTACCTGGTTGCCCAAGTTGTCTATCCCGGAAAAGCGCAAGATGGCAGCACCTAAGATGGTGATGCCTTTGTTGTTGGCAGCATGCATCTTCATTGTGACAGGGATGAGATCATTCCTCTTTAGGCCAAGTCTGTTGATGATTTTGATGCTGGTTAAACAACTCTGGCAGCCTGTGTCGGCCATCGCATTGAGGAGGGTGGACCTAGGTGTGGGGGTAAAGGTGAAGCCAAAATGCTCATAGTCCTCACGTAATGCCTTCACGGTGAGCTTGATGAATGGCTGGGGTCTGGAGGGCTGCTTAACCCACGTGTCGGAGAGCTGGTTGTAGAGGTGATGGTCGAGGGCTATGGACCTCCTACCCCAGATTGGGCCCGGGGTGGCGAGTACGCAGAGAGAGTCAAAGACTGCGCTCTCACGCTCGTCATGTGCCGCTGGTGTCTCAACCTTTGCAGCATCCTTGCTCCTACACATACTCTCAGAATGGTTGTTGCGACCACAATGCCTGCAGGTCATACCGTAGGCTGGGCACTCCTTTCTGCGTATCCTGGTGGGTGCACTCTTCCCATGTCCCTTCTTGCCACAGTATGAGCATACCTCACGCTGGTCCTTAACTCCCGGGTACTTCTGGTGAGAGGGTAGGTTCTGGTGGCGGACTTTCAGCTCATCGTTTCTATGGTGCCTGTAGGAACTGCTGGCGAGTGCATGAGCACCCTGATAGGCCAGGAGGCGTAAAGCAGAGTGCTTTCCGGCTTCCTTGGCCTCAATGAACTGGAAGACTTGTTCTAGGGTCATGTCTTGGTTCTTATCGCCCAGTAGGTCAAGCTGAATCTCAGGGTCGGTTAGGCCACGGCACAGCACATCACGTAGGATGGCTTCAGTGTAATTCAAGTCTTCCTCACAGTTTGTGCATTTGGTTACAAACTTACACACTCCAGCCTGACCACGGAGGCGAGCGCCAAAGGCACGTATTGGCTCGTCGTGGTCTTGTCGCATGTTGAGTATTGAATACTATCATAGATAAATAGGGACAACTCCCATTTGCGTATCTACGATTAAATGTTCATAGACCATAAATGATAGTATTCAATACTGAATGACATAACAGGTAAGGGGTCCTTATACTATAGTATATCACATTAGTCTATTATTCTCTAAGAGCCAACAAAATCCATTGACACCATATGAGTAACCTATCCAATGAGACAAAGCATTCTTTGCTGTGTCATCATACAGTACCATCTAACATTTTACCCACTACATATTCTCGTGGTTGCAATCGGAAGTTTGGCTTACAAAGTATCCCTTTCTTCTCTATAGCCCCAAGTTAGATAGTGTTTTCTGTGGACCATGCTCACTCTTCCTTTCTAGTGACAAGAGAAAAGATAAAGGATTACTTGTAAATAGGTCTTACTCCAATTGGTCCAAAATAGGCAGTGCTTTGAGTAATCATTCCTCCCTTCAATATCATCGGGATTGTGTGCAATACACTGATGTCTTAAAAAAATACTATTGACAATCCAGCTTCGCGTATTGATATTATGGCCAATAGTGGTATCCAAATGCGAATGGATGAGAATTAGCACATTATTCGCCAAATAGTTCGTGCCATTCTTTTCTTGGGAAAGCAGGGACTTCCATTTCGTGGTGATAATGAAGATCTCAGCACTACTAAAAATCCTGGAAATTTCTTGGCTTTACTTAAGTGTTTTGCTGAGAGTGATTCTATTCTTTTTAATCACCTCAATAAACCAAGGGCCAAGAATGCCACTTATATTTCTCCAAGATCTCAGAATGACATCATCAATGTTATTGGCCATGACATAATCTTAGCTAATATAGTAGCAGAGGTTAAACAAAGTAAATTTTATTCAGTTCTTGCTGATGAAGTTAGCTGCCACAACGTTGAGCAATTACCTGTTTGCCTTCGATTTGTGGACAGTGAAGGTAACATTCGTGAAGAATTTATAGCTTTCTTAAAGTTAAACAGAGTTAGAGCAGTTGACATTGCTGATGCTCTAGTTAAATGTTTGGAGAATCTTGGTTTATCTTTGAGTGAGTTACGTGGCCAAGGTTATGATGGTGCATCTACAATGAGTGGACATAAATCAGGTGTTCAGGCAAGAATTCGAGAAAAGCAGCCCAAAGCACTATACACGCACTGTGCTTCCCATTCACTTAATCTTGTGATTGTAAAATCATGCTCTGTTCCAGAAATTAGAAATTGCATTGAGAGTATTAAAACTATAACCATTTGGATTAAATACTCCCCGAAACGAGAAGCTCTCCTTAAAGCAATTACAGGACAGAGTACAAATCCATCAAGTAGACAACCTCTACTTAATGTCTGTATTACTCGTTGGGTTGAGAATATAGACCGTTGGGAGCGCTTTTCTTTGGCTCATCCTTTCTTGGTGAAGATGTTCGAAGTAATCCTTTATGGAAGTAGTGATTTTCCTTTATACAGTGATGGATGGTCATCAGAGGATAAGCAAAATGCACTTGCATATAATTATGAATTTGAATTTGTCTATTCAATGGTAAACCTTTTTCGGTCTTTATTATACCTTAAACAAGCAGTTGTAAACCTACAAGGCAAAATAAGGACATAGTATCTGGTGTCTCCATTGTGAGAGAGGATATTGATAAGGTATATCTGATTCAATTCCTCGTAGAGCTAGGTGTCAGCAGCATCGTTCGAACCCTGAAAGCTCTTCAGTTGCAGATCACTTCAAAAAAAGTGTTGCTATTCCATTCTTAGACTATCTTATTAGCGACATCTCTTCAAGATTCTCTAATCACAGTAAACAGGCAGCTTCAATTCAGGGACTACTACCTGTGAATATTACAGTCAACTCTTCAATTGTTGACTTGAATGAGGCCATAGCATTTTATTCTGAAGGTCTTCCAAACCCCAACATCCTCGATGAAGAACTTTGTCGTTGGAAGACCAAATGGCTAGCAGTGAAACAACAAGATCATCCAGAAACAATTAGTGACACACTGAAGCAATGTTGCTCCACTTCACTTCCCAACATTTTTACATTGCTCAAGCTTTTTGGAACAATTCCATTAAGCTCATGCTCATGTGAAAGATCGGCATCTGCACTCAGGCGACTTAACAATTACATGCGATGCACACAGTCAGAAGAGCGGCTAAGTGCTTTAGCCCTAATTCACATGAACTATGAATATGACATTAACATTGATCATGTATGTAAGCTGTTTTTCCAAAAATATCCACGTAAAATGGAAAAAGCAAGTTTACTTTTTTCTTAATTTGATTTTTGACCATAATTAAACAGAATGATCTGTTTATGACTATTACATGTTAGTTTATGTCTACTACATATTTTGTCACTCCCCTTTCAAAAATCCTGCGTACGGACCTGAAGTCGACCCTCTCTCCTTCCCTTCCTAAATGGTGGTGGATTAGGCATGAGTATAACATCCATTATGCTCTAAAAAGACTCCAAGCATGCCTTGAATCCTTCGCTATGTAGATTTAAAAAAAGCCTGCAGTCAAAACACTTGAAATTCATCTAGTTTTGAGGATATAACTTTCCTGAAGACCCCATGGGAAAATGTGTGGGTTTGGTTATAACCAGTTTAAAGATTGTCATTATCAGAAACCATGCCTCAGCTAGGCTAGATGTGGAAGTCCAGTAATTTATGTGATATTTGCATCATGCACAGCTCCATCAAAGGCTAGAGCAACTAGTCGAAATGTTGAGAGAGTAAAATTCAAGTTGATTATTGAGGTCATTGTAGTTTAGTAACAGCACAAGTGTGATTGTAATTCTTATAACAAAGGGAGATGTCTTATACATGTATTGTCATATATGTACAATACCAGAATACCGTATAAGTGTGATTGAATTAGAATCGTTGTTCTTGGTATTTAATGCCTAAGGGTGTGAATGCAAATAGTTTGTTAAGGGTGATGGTGGAACCAAAGACAGGGAAACTGGCCAGTTACGTGTGGCATTTGTTAATTGTAGAGGATGGTGGTCAAGAGAGGTGGATTTGAAGGTAGTGTAGAAGTTTGATGTGCTGGGGTTTAGCAGGATATTGCTGCAAAAGGAGGAGATGAGTGTGGCAGGGTATGAAGTACAGTAGGAATAGAGAGGGTGGCAGGTGGGCAAGTGGGAGTGCTAGTTTGGAGTCTAGGTTGAGGAAGTTAAGAGAAGGCTGTGGGTGGAGTTGAGCAGAGTGGGTAGAAGGAAAATGAGTGCTGATGGAGGGAGGTATTGAAGGAGGACGTGGGGAAATATGAAGGGAAAGGTTTTGATGTTATTGTGCTGGGAGACTTCAACACAAGAACTCGATTGGCAGTGGAGGAAAATCCAAAGAGTAATAGAAAGAAGTTGTTGGAGGTCTGATTGCAGGAAGAGCAGTGCTTGTGAGGATAGGTAGACATGGGTAAGTGAGGAGAGAAAGTCGGGCATAGATTATATGTTGTTTAGTAAAGCTGTAGATGTAGTTAGGATGATAATTGAGGACTCAGGTAAGTTGGATGTGGGGTTGAACTTTATCTGGGGTGAAATTATGCGGGGGACAAGAGAAATAAGTGAGAAGAGAGCAATTTAAATGGAGAGTTGACTGTAGGCTAGACTTGGAGGAATATCAGGAGGCAGGGGAGGGAATGTTCATGGCATGGGAAGAGGAGGTGAGAGAGCTTGAGCAAGAGTCGGGTGGAAACATATTTGAAGAGATGTGGAGTAGGTGGAAGGAGAAAGTTTTGGCTGCAGCAGAGAAAGGAATAGGGAGGAAGAAGATTACAGACTGATTAGTGGGATGATGGTCGGAGGATGTGGAAAGGTTAATTGGTGTTAGGAAAAAGAAATGTAGGCCAAGGGAGGTTGGGAAGTGAGACTAATTAAGGCAGCTATGGGATGACTATAGGAAAGCGCAAGAAAGGAAGTAAAAAAGATTATTGGGGAAGAGAAGAGGAATTGGAAGAGAACTAGGAGGAGGAGGGGGTGTTGGATGTGATGGCAAAACACTGGGAATACCTGGGAAGAAAAATAGAGGATGCCTTAGTACCAGAATTAGAGATAGGAGGTGTGAGTGGGCATGAGTTGGGTATGTGAGTGGAATTAAGTTGGGAAGAAGTTGTAGAGGTAATGAAGAGAGAAAAGTCAAGGCCAGATGGAATGTTAAATGAGATGCTGATGTATGGAGGTAGAAGGTTGGTAGAGGTCATAGTGCAGGTGAAGAATGCAGGGTGGGGGAATTCCTGAAGGTGCTGGAGGGGGGGAGGGAGGGGGGGGTGCTTTCATTTTTTCCGAAAGGTACCATCAGAAGTGATGTTGGAAAACCAAAAGAGCACACTAATGGACGTTCATGGTTAATTAATGTAGATAGTACAATACTTGCATAACTTTAAAGAGCAAATTGCAAGAATATTCTAGGTCACATGTATTTGAATACATATCTTTGTACTAGAATTTTCAAGGCCTGACGTATTTGAATATTCAAGAAGCTAACTAGTCCAGAGTGAATCATGGCTAAAAGACAAGCCTCCTTGTTTTGTTTTTGACAAAATACACGCAAGAATCAAAGGGAGAAGGCAGATCAAGACCAAGAACCAGATGATGCTGATCGCCAAGCTACACAGGTTGAAGATAACCCAGAAGAATCTGAACATGAATCTGAAGAATCTGAATATGCTTGCCATGATCTAATGCCAACATTGAGCCCCCAAATTTTTGGTCTCTTAGCCCCTGAAATAGCGAGTCATCAAACAATCACGTATTGTCGGACACTGTTAGCTATTTTGCAAAACTTGGCTTTCACTCAAACTGAAGTATTATGAGTATGTAGGAAGGAAAAAAAGCAGATTTTTATTTATAAATTCTTTGTGTTTCTCAGGTGCAGAAACCTGGAGCCAGTAAAATATCCTCAACTCTGAATACCCTTCCTCAAGGTCCCTCCCAACCAGTTAACATCAAATACCCTAAAACTAAATTGGATCAAACAAGCAGCCTGGTACTTGCAATTTTCATGGGGCTGCATTACCTTCCAAATTCATATTCTGTAATTTGCCACACTAAAGAGACTGCTTCATCTTGATGCAAGATCTAAAAGCTCATTCTTTTCTGATGGGTTCAGAAATTGGAAAAATGCTCTGTGCAAAACCAAGCATTTCTTAAACATGAGAGCTCGCTACATGCAGTTAACTATGTTAACTCAACCTGGTCACATGATGAGCAGCTGAAGGAGTGGCTCAAGAGTTAAAGAGGAAAATAGGAACTGTCTTCAGAAAATCATCTAAAGTACATTGTATCTTGCCCGCCAAAGCATTGCCCTACGAAAGGCCATGCAAGAGGAAAAGTCAAATTTCAAACAGCTCCTACTTCTCTAAGCAGAAGACAATGAAGTGCTTTGAAAGTGGATTGAAAATTCTTATGACAAGCATATGAGCCCGGGTATCAAAATGAAATAATACAAATCGTGGCTCTAAAAGTGCTGCATGGTATAGCAAGTGGCATAGCTGAATCTGGATGCTACAGTATCGTGGGAGTACTGATGCAAGCAACATAAACACTTGAAATTTGCATACGTTGGGTGGATAAGGAGATAGTATATGAAGAATATATTGGACTGGTGCCAGTTGCCCAGACAAATGCAGATACAATTGCCAATTGCATAAAAGGTGGGCTGCTGCATATCAATCTCAGAATTCAAGATGCCTGTGGGGTGCTAGGATGGATGTTCAAGCATGACTGGAACCAAAAATGGGGTTGCTGCACAATCAAGAAACCGAATAAAAAATGTCTTCTGACACACTGCTACTGCTGCCACTCACTTAACCTTGCTGTCAGGGATATAATAAAAATATTTCCCTGCTGAAAGATACACCTGATATTACTTGTGAAATCACTAAATTATAAAGAAGAGTCCTAAAAATGAGGCAGGATTCTGCAGGAAACAAGCAGAAATTCTGGGACAAATAGAACGTGATCTCCATGTATACGATATCGACTCACCAACTCTGAAGATCCTCTGCCAAACAAGGTGGACTGTCCAAGCTGAATCACTGAGTGTGCCATTCTGGAACTTTGATGAAGCTATGGGACTGGGCACAAGACAATATCAGTGACCCTGACATGAAGGCAAGAACAATTGGGGTGCATGCTAAAAATGCAAACTTATAGTTTCTTCTATGGGCTTCAGCTTGCCATTGTAGTACTTTCACATTCCAATAACCTCAGCACTAGCCATCAGAGAGCAGAACTATGTGCTGTGGATGCTCAAGAGAATGCCAAACTTTCTGTCGCTGTTCTCCGAGGTATACAATCAGACAGGGATGCAAGCCTCACTCAAGCTGCTGTGGAATTGGAGTTACAAGCACCTTCACTTCCACGTCGCCACAAGATGCCATCAAGGTATCTTGAGGGTAATGCTTGACCTGAGCACCATTCCAATGTAAAGGACTTTTACCACCAGATCTACTTTGAAACTGTGGACACTGTAGCTAGCTGCATAGTAGAGCATTTCAATTAAAAGGATTACATCATGTATGCAACCTGTGAGCAGGTTCTTGTGAAAGGAGCATTGGGAGAACTTCTCTCACAAAATGTTGACCAACTGTGTGAATGAGTTATACACCAACTTTAACCCTAATACTTTTCAAATTCTAGTATCTATAATGGCAGAGTCCTATCACAGTTTCAGTCAAGGTGAAGGGGGGAGATACATTGCATGATGTCTCGCTACATGCAGTAACTATGTTAACTCAACCTGGTCACATGATGAGCAGCTAAAGGAGTGGCTCAAGAGTTTAAGAGGAAAATAGGAACTGTCTCCAGAAAATCATCTAAAGTATATTGTTTCCCGCCAAAGAACAAAAAGATCTGGTCCCTCATACCAGAGGTTATGTCCTTGGTCAAACTTGTTTTGGTTATGCCAGTAACAAACACCAGCTCTGAATGTGCATTGAGAATGGAAAAGTCTTGCCTCCAACAATGTCGAACAACTGCCTCAATCATTTTTTGTGATATACACAGTGCATCAGGAGCTGAACTAAGCTCAAGCAAGTCACCAATGATTTTGTTGATAGAGTGGAGAGGCACTCATCCATCTTCAGCCACTTCCACATAGCAGTAATTGAATGCCTCTCTACTCTAAGTCTCTCTGACTCTCTCTCTCTCTAACTATTTAGGTCTTTATGATAGTCATATCTGGTCATGTCTCATAGTGATATTGGGATAAAAACTGCTATATCAATTTAAAATTGCAACCCAATTTTTTTAATTACTAGGGAAGTACCTCAGCCCCAGCATAGGGTGACCAGTATTATCACTGCTTTTAGCCTCCCTCATCTTTCAGATAGAAATTAACCCCCTGGAATGTGGTGATGATAATGAGTGTTGCCCAATAAACTGGAAGGGGAGTTTATTATCACCTCTCCACAGTGATGGTGATGAGGACCAATTAAATAATTGCAGCAGCCTTGGCGAGAATATATTTCCCTAGAGATAGTTAATCAAATAATTACAATCATGGGTCCCTCTGTTCTTCGAATTTTTTTGACTGAAATCAATGCCACTTCTTGGTTTTCAATAGTAGTTGATGAAGCATCAGACATAATTATCAATTCGTTAGGTAGTCATTACTACAACATTCATGAGACTACCCTAGGCCTTATTTAACTTCCTGATATATACTAAAACGATATTTTCTTTAATAAAAGATGTCTTGTTGCGGAGCTCATTGCTCATCAGTAAATGTCGGTGGTGGGCACTTGATGGTGCTGTCAATATGAGCGGAGTCAGGAATGGAGTTCAAGCTTTAGTTAAGAAGGAAGAACCAAAGGCACTCGACGTTCATTGCCTGGCTCAACCTCAATCTCTATGTGTAAAGGAAGTAACTAAAACCTGTGATATAGTGAGAGATGCTATGAATTTTGTGTTTGAATTAACCAAATGTCTCTTAAACAGCATACTTTGTTTGAAAATTTAAGAAGGGAGGTAACAATTAACACTGGTCAACTATCTCCTAAATTAAGAATGTTGTGCCCTACACGTTGGACTGTGAGGCATGCATCCATAGCAAGCATTTTAAAGAAGTACGATACCTTACAAAATGCTTTTGGAGGAGATCAGTCAGGGGCACGATGAATATGCTGCAAAAGCAAGTGGAATGGCAACCAAAATGAACCTATTATGGCCTCAAACTAGCTTATCTGGTATTTTCAGCACCTGATCAATTCTCAACCAATTTGCAGGCACAAGACATTACAGTTCAAGAGGCCATAAAGGGTGCTAAATGCCTTGTTTCTTATATGCAATCCCTGAGAAGTGAGGAAAAGTTCGATTCATTTTATGATCAGGTCCTTTATGATTCAAAGTACTTCACAGCAGCACCAACTCTTCCACGAAGAAAGAAGATGCCCAGACGATTTGATGATGGTGCAAGCCCACATATATATGCAAATCCTAAAGAAAGGTAGTGTCATATAATTATATGTATTTTGAAGTGACTGAGTTAACTGCAGGATAGGTTGAAAGGTATTTTAATCAGAAAGATCTTGACACTATATATCACTTCTTCTTGATCTTGCCAATGGAAACAAGCTACAGTGATGTCGCTGCATTAAGTGCTTATTTAGAAGATGATTTTGACCTAGAGAGATTGAAGGTACAACTTTTGATGATTCCTGATTTTATCAGGACAGCATTTTCCGGAACTACGACTACTATTACAAAAGTAACCAGTATAAGAACCATTTCTGCTGCTATGAATGAAGTGAAATCTACAAAGGCATACTTCAGGAATTAGACAAACTATTAAGATTATACCCGACATATCCTGTCACTTCAGCCACAACAGAACGCTCATTTTCTTCCCTCCATCGAATAAAGATGTATTTAAGAACTGAATGTCGGTTGAATAACTTATTCTTGTTATATGTACACCAAAAACAAATAGATTCTTTAGATTTAACTGAAATAGCTAGGACTTTTGTGTCTGTTAATAAATACAGAATGAACTACTTCAGAAGATTTGATTAAAGTTATTGCATTTTAAACTCATTCTAGTTCTATAAAACAGGCTTATTTTTTTATTAAATAGTGCTTAGAAAGGGTGTAGCTGTAAAGTTCCACAATATTATTGGCCCCCCCCCCCCATTAAAAGTCATTTTCCTACGCCCATGATGGAGTAGAGATAGAGAAGATAATGAGGGTGGTATGTGAAGGACCGTATATGGTATTGAACAGAGAGGTCAAAATGGTTTGCTGTGGGAAATGTATTTTGTCTCCACTTCTGTTCGATACATATTTGATGGGAATGGCAGAGGAGCTGGAGAGAGGGCTGAGCTAGGTGTTAAGATGGAAGGGTGCTGGTGTGGGGCACTTATGTATGCAATTACATTCTTTTGGCGGACCTGGGGGTTTGGAGCTTCAAACTATCTTGGTTGTGGTACAGGCATATGTGTTAAGGTGGAAAAATAATAAGAAGAGCAAGGTCATGGTAATAG
This sequence comes from Cladorhizidae sp. MBARI D1340-BT2, assembly GCA_028752905.1. Lineage (NCBI taxonomy): Eukaryota > Metazoa > Porifera > Demospongiae > Poecilosclerida > Cladorhizidae > Cladorhizidae sp. MBARI D1340-BT2. Next base: position 18,262,416 of record JAQNBH010000009.1, read on the forward strand.
ATGCAGGAGTGAATTGAAGGATTGGTGATGAGATAGTTGGGAAGAGGTAGAAAAGTTGTACTTGGGAGAGTGTGGTTTGATAGGAAGCTATGGGGTAATGTTCAGTTAGAGAAGATGACAGGATAAAATACGTAGAACTGTAGGGACTGCTGTGGTGGGAATGAATGGATAAGGATGGAAAGGTATGGAGGGAGTAAGTGATGCAGTGGTGAGAAGGTGGGAGAGTATGTCATGTATTGGGTAGGGAAGTGGTGGCAGAAAAGGAAAGATTTGTTGCATGCTGAGGATAAACTTTGGTCCACTCACCTCCCCCTTCTTTGAAGTGTTTACATTCCTAGCTATTATTATTATTATCATAGTTCTGGCACATATATTTTACGCTATAATTAGTGTTAGTCATTTTAATTCTGTCACAATGTGCTATATATGTATGTGGTGGCCTTAACAAACCTATAGCAGATAAATAAAGAACAGTATAACTGGCAATGAAGATTTCGAAGCATGGTAGCAGGAAGAAATGATTTGTCATCCCTACTACCCTTTGACCCAATCAGTGAATCCTTCATCTTAACCAGAGGTGGAAAAATGCTTCAATCTAAATTTACAAGTACGCTAAATATCAAACAAAAGTCTAAAGAGTTTTCAACACGACAAGAAACAGAAGATGACATTGCCACAGGCATGAAAAGCTATTTCACACCCACAAAAACGTTGCCTACGAGATTTTCCGGTTTTGAAAAGCTTTTCAACATCTGGAGAGAGGGTAGATCAGTTTACTACTAGACTAAGAATGCTAGCTTCCACCTGTGAGTTCACAGACCTAGAATAAGAGTTGAAGTCGACTATCATCCCATAACCATCAGTCAAAACATTTGAGAAGAGTGGCTCTTTGTGAGGATCTATCCTTAGAGGTTCTAATCACCAAAGCAGAAGTGAGTGAGGAGCAAGAAAAAGGAATAGAACAGACAACAATATCAGAAACAGTTAATATTCTTGAGCACAAGAGAAGACTCGAGAAATGGCAGCCACCACGGACAAAAACTGATAGTCAGACTACATCAGTGTTTTATCTAGCAGTTAGGTTTTGGGTGGGAGAACAGTCAGCAGCTATATTAGTCTCGAGGCCAAGCATGTTGAAATATTTCCTTGGAATTATAGTCTGGCCTCGATCCTCGAGACTACAGTTATATAGCTATCTAGAGGATATACACAGAATAATCAGTGTGGTAGAATTTTCATCTTATAATATAAACAACAATTGAGTCATATTCGAATGCCTCGATCATAACAACGAGAATGCCATTTCCTTACAATTTCCTCAGATTGTTCATCAGTTAAAGTGTTAGGTCCTTCAACAGAAACACGCATACTGTGAGCTAAGTTGGTAACATTCGCTGTCGTAATCTATTGCAAATTCTACTCATTGTACTAAAACTCCGTTCAACCGAGGCTGTACCAAGAGGACAGACAAGAAACTATTGAAGGAGAAGGAAAGGCATCTGCAAGATCACCAGTTTCTGCAATACAAGTTTTGCAGTTGGACATTCTTGTTTTAATGCTTGTACCTTTAAGTAGTTTCGAAATGTCTTCCACTCATCCTGAAGATCAGATACATTTAGGCTGGAATGAAGAGAAGCAAGTTGAACCACTTCAGTCATTCCATAACTTTCTTGGGATCAAATATTGAAGTAGTAGCACTATACATTGCAGCAACTTTGTCATTAAACTGTTTCTTGATGTTTTCAGATAAGGCTTTGATGTACGGAATAACTACACTTTTGTGGATTTCTTGATCAGTATGTTTGGTACTATCCAAAATAGGAAATGTACTTTCCTGAATAAAATTTGTAGCACTTGCACTGTACTCTTTTTGGCTGGATATTTCATTTAATCGGCCAATTACTGTCTTTAGGAGATCAGGAACATCACACAGGGCTGCATTATAGTGCTGAAGTTGAAGAGCAAGTTTACAAACTGAATCCAAGATATCTTTAACTGCAAATAGCAGGATAACTGACTTGCGATCTTGAAAAGTCAGCAGTAAGCCACCAGCTTCACTTGAAAGATCCCCTGACTCTTGATGAAGATGCTGAAGTGTAACAATCAGACACTTAACAACAGCTTTCACTGCTCTATAATGGGAAGTCCATCTTGTATCTCCTGCCTTTACCAATGCCAAATCAGGTTCTTGAAAGTGCCTCTTGAACTTCTTTGAGTGCATGAGTCTTCTTGGGACTAACTATTCATTGCAGAGAATAACAGTCTGTTTAAGAGGCTTAAATTTTTCTGATGATTGAACACAGGTAAACTGCAAAAGGTGGCTTCGACAGTGAACATATGTTGCTTCCTCACATTTCTCCTTCTTCATTCAGGCCTGAACTCCAGATATGTGACCAGATATATTGCTAGCTCCATCAAAGGCCAGCCAAACAACTTTGGAGAAGTCAATCCCTCTGCTTTCAAGAATGGAGATAATACCACCTGTTATAACTTCTGCAGTTTCATTCTGTATATCCAAGAAGCATTCATTTGTGCAGCCAGTGCAGTAGTAAGGTACCGCATACATACAGATAGCTCAGTACGATTTTTCATATCTGTTGCTTCGTCACCCATTAGCGACAAAAATGGGGAGCCAGATATTTAATGTTTTTAGTTTTTACCATTTCCAGAGAGGTTGCTAAAGACTTGTATGTAGCATTTTTTGCCCTTATCTTCTGCCAATTTGCTAGATGATTGCTTTAATCTAGATAAGTGCAAAGTTCAATCAAACTTTCGTACTTTGTTGTGTGAGACTTTGTTTTTCATTAGCCTGTATGCTACTTTTACATAACTGAGCATAAGTAGGTTTTCAGATTTTTCTGCATATCTGGAACACTGAAGTTGAGTAAATACTGATCCTCTTCTTTCTACTTCATTACACATTTCAGCCTGAGAAACAGCTTGCCTGTGTGAATTTGATAATTGATACTTCAAAAGCTTATTATTCTTGGCTGAAGATCCTGTTGCCTTGCTCCATTTTGTGAATGGAAAGTTCCATCAGAACCTTTAGGTAGACCATGGCTAACACAATAGACCTGCTTGCAAAACTTACAGAAGGCTCCTCTTCCACTTCCATCAGAAACCAACCAAGGATGCTTAGTACTGTATCTGTAGACTATGGATTTGGATTTGGCTACTTTCTTCACCATAGGTGGAGCCAATTCATGTTGATCACCATCATCACTAGTTACCTGCAGATCACTTGTGAGTGAAGTATAGTCCATTGAGTCCTGTGCTTCAGAGCTACACTCAACACTTTCATTCTGGTTAGACTCAGAACAACTACTAACCCAAAGAGATAGGCTTCTTTGTGGTTTGTGCCATAACCACTAGATAAATCTTAGATTAATGCTCTATTCAGAAAAACTTGGCACATTATACTTTGTGGTTAACACCTTTCGTGTTGTCTAGCCATGAGAATAGCCTTTCTTTAAATTAGGGGGGAATTGCAAGTTTTTTGGGGGGAATCTTCCCCCCCCCCTAACAGCACTGGATAAAACACTGGACTACATGCCATAAGTGTTTTTTTTTATGGCCTAACAGAAATGGTCTGTGTCCCACAAAAGGCAAAACTTGGGAAAGTAACCATTTAGCTCAAAGCATGTCACTCAAAGCAGGACAAATCACAAGGTGAAAATGAAGCACGAGAATTGAAATCGAGAGATGACCACAAGCCAGATTCGTATATTTATCAGAGCCACGCCCAAAGAGTTACGGTAGCAGTGATAATGCTCTGGGTGACACTGCTAGCGATACAACACCCAAGTAGACGAGGAGAAAAAATGGAATTGCAATCAGTATGATCATTGATATGGGAGCATTCATTGACATTGCGGATGAAAGAACTCTTGCCAAAGTAAACCACATGCAATCTCTTGATTTGCAACGTATATATTTGCATATGGTGCAGAATTGCAGTGGGTCAGTTTGTCACCAGCATAGAAGTAGATATGAATTGACGGCTCATGTAGCACAAGGGATCTTTGCTCAGCTACAAGATGACATGCAACCTTGATCTCATTGACGTAAAGGTCAAACATGTCTCTGACTGTCCTAGAGTCTGTGACATGCTGATAAAATATCCCAAGTTGTTCAAAAGCACTGGCAAACTGAGGAGTGCAGAAGTCAAGCTCCATATAGATGAGAGTATATCTCGCGTGGCTCAAGGAACACGGAATTTCTTTATGAAGAAACAAGTGGCAAAATAGCACAACAATCTAACTACAAGGAATCATTGAGAAAGTGGACAGACCATCTCTATGGGTCTCCCTTTTGTTCATAATCCGGAATAATGAAGTCAGTTTTTGTGTTGACATGAGAAGGGCAAATAAGGCAATGAGACATCCAATTGAGGATCTCATTTGCTACATGAATGGCAACCATTTTTACAAAGCTGCATTTGCGACAAGGAAAAAATCAAACCCTTAGCACCAGAGAGCAGAAACATAAAACACATTATACATAAGTGATTGTGAAGATATGCCCGACTAAACTCAGCAAGTGAAATTTTCCTAAATATCATTTGGTGATCAGATACGTAGCATACGAGGAACAAACAACATTAGTGACGATGTCATAGTATTCGGGAACTCTCAAGCTGACCATGACAAGGCACTTCAGGCAGTGTTTGAGATATTATCTAGTTTTGGTTATCTCAAGTGTGAATTCAACAAAAACTCCTTAACATTTTTTGGTTTGAAAAATAGTACCTATCTATACAATGTCAGCAGATGAGAAAACAAGAATGGGACTGTATTGATGCCCCATGCCCAAAGCCAGCATGAAGCTGATGAGGAGTCTGCCTCCTGACATTTCCCAGAATTTTATTATTAAAAGCGTCCCCCCCCCCCCCCCCCCCTCCACCCAGGACCATTTTCTTAATTTTATTTTTTATTTTTTAACTAACACAAACACAAACAAAGCAACCAATGAAACAGTAAGTTAACTAGTTAGTAGTAATAGCCTTAATAAATAATTTTTAGATTCTCCGGTTGACATAATAACATTACAAATGTCAATAACCTTCTCAATAACCTTCTCAATAATCAACTTGAAATTGTATTCTCTCCATGTTTCGACCAAATGCTCCAGCCTTCATCAGGAACAATGAGATGCCAAGACTCGCATGTAGCCTGCCAGACACACCAGCAGTCAACCATCTACCACATGCTACAAAAACACAAAGTGGTACACGAGTCCAGCATGTAAACCGCATATGAAAACCGCATATGAACTGTGGAAAATAATAATAATAATAATAATAATAATAATAATAATAATAATAATAATAATAATAATAATAATAATAATAATATAATAATAATAATAATAATAATAATAATAATAATAATAATAATAATAATAATAATAATAATAATAATACATAATAATAATAATAATAATAATAATAATAATAATAATAATAATAATAATAATAATAATAATAATAATAATAATAATAATAATAATAATAATAATAATAATAATAATAATAATAATAATAATAATAATAATAATAATAATAATAATAATAATAATAATAATAATAATAATAATAATAATAATAATAATAATAATAATAATAATAATAATAATAATAATAATAATAATAATAATAATAATATAATAATAATAATAATAATAATAATAATAATAATAATAATAATATAATAATAATAATAATAATAATAATAATAATAATAATAATAATAATAATAATAATAATAATAATAATAATAATAAGCCCGATGACTGGAAACTAAGGTACTAACAGGTGACCTAATTGCAAGAGCTATGAGTAAATACCTGATTTTATATTAATTTTTAAATATACAATTTGGAATAGTGACGGTAAGAGGGTTAAGATGAACAATAATAAACCGTTACATTAGAGAGAACACCTTGTAGAAACTGATATGCTCTATCAAGTGCAAGATCTGCCACTGTGAAAAGTTTACGAAAGATTCGACGCCAATAAAAATGTACTTCAGAACACAGTAGTCATCCAGCATTCCATGTTATGTTAATAATATTTGTACAGTATATCCTGATAAAATTTGATTTGTCATGATAAATTCCGTTATATGTCCTAGTAGACAGGTTGGCAAGTCTGACATATGCTTTAACTGAAGAAGGTAGAAGTGGACACTCCCATTCATTTCAGCAGTCACTCAAGATAATATATAATAATAGTGTAATAAAGCCTGATATAACAACAACAATAACATTTTGTAGCATGATCATGAACAACAGAGTAGCTGGCAGACTGTCTCACACCTTGTTTGACACCCAGCCCAGCAGACACCCACTTCAGCGGTATTCTGTTTCCTCAGCACAGCAAGCAATCCTTTACAATGAAAAAGTGAAGATGCACACTAGTATGTGTCGGCATTACAAGAATGGAGTAGTTTGTCAGGCTTGTAAGGAAGGATGTAACACAGTAGTTCCTGCCAATAGTAGTCATGTTCCAATTGTCAAAGTTACATTCCTCTGAATGAAAAAAGTATAAATGAATGCACGAGTACGGAATTCACATCACTGCATAAACTTACAATTGAGAATATAAAGAATCTTCCAGTTACCACACTGTACTTACCTTCAGGCTGGGCACCACTATATACAATGCTCAATGTTATAAGGCATGTCTTAACTACCACTACCAAAGCCATTCAGTGTTGAAAGATTGTGGTACTTTTCTACTCATCACACCATTTTAAACGGGAAACTCAGAAGTGCATGTTACATTTGACCACCCTGGCAGACTCCAAAATACACCGAAATATTTTTTAACAGAAACGACTTGATGAAAAGGCTACCATCACAACAACAAGCCATGTAGCTATGTTGCAAGTTCACTATATAACCTTACCATATTAACGTGTAAAAAATGGAGAGAAAATTGATATTTGAACTTGTCAGGCCTCAGCTCTGACTGGCTGTGCAACCCTGCAGAATTTATTAATAGAGCTAGAACTCATGATCTCAGACTATAATTATATCAACACATATGACAATCAGAACTCATGACCTCAGACTATCAACACATAGGACAATCATGATATCATCTCACACTCTTTAAGATAAGTCCTATATAGGGACATACAGTAATTCTACTACTCTCACACTGTTATCAACACCATAAGCTGTGAAAGCCTGGCTGCAAAACCCCTCTGCAGTCCAGGCTTGGGCAGTCTCATCCTATCTTCATATTCTGCTATTCGACTGTTGTTTTAATATAAGCTACTTAAGATCTAATACTCTTTTGTCAAGCTTGGGGTTTAGCTAGAAGAAGTTAGGGAGAGACTCTGGTTGCAGTGAATTACCAAGGATGGTATCTGTTAGGTCTCTTGTGGTTGGAGACTCTAACAGAACTGCCAAAAACGTAAAAGAAATCTTGTGGTATTTCTTGCTAAAATATGCAAGCATTATATATGCTGGTGCATTAGAAGGTGAAATTTCTGACATTGCATGGTTTGTCACCAAGTGTAAAACAAGAACAGACTCAGTAATGCCGAAGAAACAGACACGGTTGCATGAATTAAAAATTAAGGTACACAAAAATCCTGCGATGTCTCAAGATACAGATATGGCATAGCTCTGGAAATCTCACAAGCAGAAGTACAGCATTGTGCAGGTGAATTAATTAGTACACTGTTAGTGAACTTTGACTCCACTTTGTCTAGTATCAGGAAAGCATTAAAAAATGGTCCCGACTTATGATGACTAAGTTCTAGATAGCGACCTCAACTACTTCAAGCCATCTATGATATGATTATCTCTATTTAGAGAAGGCTAAATTCAAGAAATATTTGCGGAGTGTGATTCTTTTAAACTGGAGAAACAGACTCCTCCAGTCTTGGTTTGCTAGCTAGCAATGATGTATCTGGCAATAGCTACTTGGCCTACTAACATTTCTTAGGCTAATTGGCTTTAAAAAGGCAGTCTCCAGTTTCACATTTCTACCAGTTTTACAGTCATCCTCAACCATTGATGAACATTCTGCCAATGGTTAGACAACATTAAACACACAATCTGAAATTTGACGAGATGACAGCTTCCAATGATGCAGGGATATTTCACTGGAAGAGATCTTGTTGGATCATGAACATGTGGAAACCAGCAGATCATAAGCACATGATGCTTGAACCCATGATACAGTTTGGATGGAGCATAAATGAATTTACAATGACCTCAATAATAATTGAAATTCACTCACTTGGCATCGACTAGCTCACCGAGGGATACAAGTGTGGCTTTGGGCTGCATGGAAATAAACCAACAATATTCAGTTCAATGCGAGTGTGGCACTGCAGCAATACTCATTTTACAGCCGCAACAGTTGCAGTAAATGAGATGCCCTCTGATGATTTAGATGACGTTATGAGGAAATGCGATCATGAACAAGGTCACGGTGAAGATAGCGAGTGGCAATGAAGATAGTAACAGTATAGGCAGTAACATGGAAGAGTGTAACAATGAAGGCTAAAACAATGGTCTCATGACTTTTGTACTGATTCACATACCAACATCCTGTGACATTTTTTTTTCCTTCCTGACAGTCTCCATAAACAAGTCTCCATAAACATCACTGCTATATATAATATGAACATACACTAAATCTGGAAGACAAATGGTCATCTTTCTGTTCATTCTCTGGCAGCATCATACTTAGAGATCAAGCAGCATGTGTATAAAAATAGTGGAATGTCTAGTAAGCTAGTTACTGCAAACGGTGGTCTATAAGCACTCTTAAAGTGCCCACCAACTATAGAGTGCTCGTTTCTTATGATGCATGGTGTGGATCATCTAGAAACTTTATTTAGTAAGCAACTATACACAGATAAGTGCTGTTTATCTCGCAGGTTTTTTGGCTATAAGATGGGTTGCTAATCGACCAGAGTTTATGGAATACCTATATAGCTGGCTATAAATTTTGCCATTAACAACTCTTTCTCCACCAACTTATAAAACAATATTTACCATTGCATAAATTTAGTATCATTTCAGCAGTGCTGAAAACTACATACATGTGACCAAAAGAATGGACTTATCAGTAAAATGTATTATATCATTTACCATTATCCATATTACTTCACCACACAATTATGAGCATGTTGAGTATCACGGCATATGACCTGTTTTGGACAGTAATATTCTGTCTCATATACGATGCTACATATATACATCGAACTTGAACAGTTAATCTTGCACAAGATAGCACATGAAGAAAGGGAATTGCAATAATGCTGGCTGATAAATTAGCATTAAAGATTTATGGCCATGATGGTGTGGACGTCAAATGTGGATATCAGATTATCAACATATGGTGCTCATATCGTAATGGAGCAAGTATTACTTACCATATCCATCACATCCTTCATCATGTCATGCCACATGAATCTCTCCTTGATAAGAGAAATACAACACGTTTTTGTAAAATGCCCTCCTGCTGGTTCAACATGGCAAGATTTCAGGATCTTTTGTCGTTCCATCTTGTTTTGTAAGTAACGTGCCAATAATAATTTATACAATACAATGCCTGGCTGTTTATATATATCACTGACCTTTCCTTTCACTTTATGCCAGTTCTCCATCATCCACCTGAAACTTCATGGCATTTTTGCGAATTATTCTCTTTTTATCTTCTGCGACCAATCTTTTCAGATATATATTGTAGAGGTTCCATATCTTGGCGTCCCCTACCGAACTGGACCACATGACATTGTAGAGCTTTCTAGAGACTCAGAGTGAGGCATTATTGAGACTGTTATTGATTCTGTTGTCTGTCGTTAATTAACCAATAATAACTTTATAAGATAGCCGCCCAAGTAACGATACTTGCATCGGCTACAATATATATAAATGCATCCTCCACTAAATCAGTGCTGAAGTATATACCATCTTGATCTTAGCCATGCCCACTTGCAACAATTATCATCATCATCATCATCATCATCATCATCATCATCATCATCATCATCATCATCATTATTATTACGACAATCTTAGAATGAATGATAATGATGATGAGGTGAGTTAGTAGTCAGCTTTAAACAGCAAGAATTTTATCATTTGAAGTTGCCTAGGATGGTGGGGCTGAGAAAATTTGTCGATGACTGATTAAATGTCAATAGTTTATGGTTGTAGAGTAATGTGAAAACATTAAGTCGAGTATTACCTATTTTTGTACGAAGTGAAGATTCTATTCACTTCAGTCCACTATTCAGAAGAACAGTTAGTCACAAGTGAGGTCAAATAAGATAGTCAACAATGCCCTGATGTTTGAAAACATTGAACTAACATGACAAGAGCAGCTGAAGGTGTCACAGGAAAGCAAGATAGCCCATAAGGAGTCTTCTGTTCCTGTCATTTCATGTGCCAACAGTGCAACTCACTCTGAAAATTGGCAGGGGGTGGAAGATCACCTTGATAGAATTCCATTTGTTGAAGTTTAGTACTGCACTCTTCAGCACCGATGGTAACCGATATGGATGGCACTAAGTACATACCCTGTAAAGCTCTTTGATGATGAATGCTAAAGCGGTCATCTAGTTCTGAAATCAAGTGGTAAACAAGAGGAATAGAGATATTATGACAGTAATATTCACTTGGAGAATTGGCAGGAGCATTGTCTCTGTGATGCTGGTGGCCACAAAGTCTAGGCAAGGATGGCTACTCTGACACAGTTTCTCAATAGTGTTGAACTGGTAATGTGTATCTATGTATATCTATATTTCTCCTAACATCCTTCAAAGTTGTGGTCACATTGCCAATCTCACCTGCTGCTTCCACTATATCTTTCGCTTCATCTGGAGGTTAAGGTTTGGATATATTAATGCACTAAGGAAATCTGTTGTGCTAATTGCAGCAAAAGTGTTCTGGCATCAATTATCGAATCTGCAGTACCACCTGTGTATGTTTTCCATGCATGCCACAATAGAAGGATAAAGTGACTGAAAGATGTCGAGAGCATCTAGACGCTGAGCCCATCGAGTTTGGCATAGGTTTTAACATACAAACTGCTGAGTCGCCTGTATCACCAATGGACTTCTCCAGAATGTGCTGGCATTTTGGATGAGCAACAAAATAGATACAAACTCTACCTAGAATACCAATCATGTTATGAATACTTGATACCTCCAATGGCTTAACAACGGCTAAGTTTAAGCAGTGTGATGCGCAATGGACATATAGTGCCAGAGAGTATTGAGATGTGCAATAGCTGCAGCTCTCTTTTCTCTACCAGACGTTTCCCACGTGCCATCATTGGCTTGATCTTGCGACTCTGTAAGATCTAAATTGCAACCTCTCAAGAACCCTAAAATCTTCTCAGCTAAGCAGGCACTGGACATCAGTGCCACATTCAACGAATATGAGAAAGTCTTCCCTCAGAAGGTTTGATGACAAGACTCAGCTACTCTCCATTAGCTAAATCAGTGACTTAATCTGCTATTATTGCAAACCAATGAGGCTTTTTCTCACATTCTGAATGATAAGGTGCTCTCCAAGAATGCCAATAATTTGATTCTGAATATCAGCTACTTGCAGCAGTGGCAAGATGTTCTTCTGGGACTTTATTGCCAGCTTGAACTCTGAATTTTAGTAAAACCCAGAAATTACCATGATTTGTTGATGTATGCTTCACTATCAGTGCCAGAATCATATGGGCCTCTCAACAATGAAGCTGATCATCACCCATCACACCCTCAGCTTGTGAAATACTTGTATAGTGAGGGGGTCAACAGTACAGTTATGGTTAATTACCAGAGTGCTCAAGCACCCCAGTTCTCTCCCCCCCCCCCCCATAGCTCACTGCCATCTCAGACATCCCTAGAGGTCCAAACCCTTGTGGTTAGGACAAAATCATAGTGGATTGCAGCTGCTCAGAGTGTAAAGCGGGGTGCTAGGATATCTGACCGAATATACACGCCCGGACACGGTCGCAGACCAAAATTTCCATGACATCGCGTTAAAAGTCATTCGTCTGCGTCCCCAAGAGAGCTTATTGTGAATTATGTGCAGTCGAACAGGTGATACTGCAACCAGTTTGCTGCAAAAATGCCAGGTTTCATGTGCCTGTGACTGTTGTTGCTGTACCACTTCCACAAACGGCGACCCTTTCTTCAAGCAGGACTGTCATCTTACTGAGCTGCAAGTACTTGTATGGAGCTTTGTTGGAGCTGTGGTGTTTGTTTGTTCCTGGTGGTATACCGGTGGTGGCTACTATTGCTCCCTTCCCATATTTGCTCTTTGCTTTTTCTACTGCTACAAGTACGACTGTAGTTCACGGAAACTTGAAGTAGCCAGTAGTAAATATGCGGGGCTTGCTCAGCGATTAGCTGGAAATATCGGAGAGAATGTGAAGTTCTTATTGCGGGAGGACAAACGCTCTGTGCTCCTAATTCTGTCATATTTCACAGTCAAGGGGTTCTTGGTGATGGCTTATCCAGCAGCAGAGAGCTCAAATGGTTCTCCTTTGTCACTGATTCTGTTTACAGTCATTTTCATCTGCATTTACCTCGTCCCACCCTTTTTCACAGCTATTTTCTCCTCGCTGAAAGCACTCTGCAGAATCTGTTCACATTGGGGTGAGAGCCATAGTACTACAAGCTATGGAATTCTGGAGAAAATGGAGAAAATGGTGCTCTGCTTGAGATATGTGCTGCTGTGGAAAAGGAGCCTTCTGGTGGTTGCAGCGATAGTGATGGGCACCTACTTAATGGATGGTGAGCTCAGTGCTATGGTCCGTTTTGTGGGAGCTGGTAAACCATGTTGGCCTATTCTCAGCAATCAGAAGGCAGAAAAAGTGCCTCCCAACATGATCAGCACCATTCCATGGCAGAAGAAATTCAAAGACTATAAACCACACACAGTCGTAGGACTTATTATTTCCTATGGGCGAGAGCTAGGAGAGGTCTGCCATCTCCTGCCTCTCTTGATCAGCACCTATATACTAGCACAGTTGTTCCTTCCACCGAAAAACTCTCTGATCAAGAAAGCACTCTTTGCCAGCATCGCTGGAGTGGTCTTAGGAGGAGTCACCTCGGGCATGTTCAAGGTACTCTTTCATCGATACAGACCCAACGCTTATGGCAATCCGTACATGTGGACAGGTCCAGGGATGACGACAGTTGATCACATGAAGTTCTCCAAATTAGACCTCTCATTTCCCGCTGGGCATACCACTGTCACCACGGCAGTTGCCACCTGCTTATATGTCTTCATATCTTCAAACCTTAATACGGTAAGACTATCACGGTTGGCGTGCCTCCTCCTGCTGCTATGCATTTACACTCATCCCGTGATAGTGCTGATCAGCCGGGTGTCAGACTGCTATCACTGGATGTCAGATGCTTCTTTTGGGGTACGTACAACTAAAATAAAAAAATAGTGTGCATCATGTCTTTATTTTGGACCCTTCAAAGGAGGCATGAGAATTATAATTTGGTTGTTCAGAGGTTATGAGTGTGGAACTACATTGGATTATAAGGATATGAGAACTGGAAGATCTCTTGGGGAATTGTAGAACAAATTGAACTGTGCTTCTTGTATATAGAAGTTGTGAGTATGGAACAAACTAGCTAAGGTGAACATACCGATTTCATTAGAATAACCTTCTCAATAATCAACTTGAAATTGTATTCACTCGACGTTTTGACTAGATGCTCTAGCCTTCATCAGGTTTCTGATGAAGGCTAGAGCATCTAGTTGAAACGTCGAGAGAATACAATTTGAAGTTGATTATTGAGAAGGTTATTGTAATGTTATTATGTCAACTGAGAGTTCATTGAGAGTTAACAGGGATTGCAGCATGGGGGGAGGGCAGGGCAGAAAATTTGAAGAGGTCTATGCCAAGGGGTGGGAAAGCCATACCAGATTAATTATTAGTGCATGTGAAGACGTGTTTGCAATTTGTTGTGTGTGCAGCATGGCATGGGATGAGAGCAGCAGGATTGCCTGTACCACAACTAACTGGCTACACAATCTTTGGAGGGGGGGGGAGGAAAGAACTTGCTGCATAGTCAGCGGGTAAAAGGATATGCTTACAATGGAGGGAGACTAGAGTTGTATTCTGTACGTAGGATATACATAACTGGTCAAATAATACAATTATACTATATGGGTGGTTGTGTAATTAAGGTGAACATATATTATCTAAAGTGGAGCAGGATGTTTATTGATTATTGTACAAGCAAGGTGGATTGCAAATAGATGCAGAGGATCAGATTGTGCATTTTTGGGGGTTACTGAAAGTAAGGTGGATTGGGAACGTGTTTGATTTATAGAAGTGGTTTGGAATATGTATCGATTGATAATTTTATGCAAGTAAGGTAGATTGGGAATGTGTATTCATAATGTGTATTCATGCAAGCAAAGCGCAATTGGGAATGGGTATATACTAATTAGTACGTATGTGCAAGTAAGGTGGATCGGGAATGGCAATGGATTAGTTTGTGAGTAAGGTGGATTGGGGAACGTGTATTTATTTGTGCAGATAAAGTGGATTGGGAATGGGTATTGATTAGTTTGTGCAAGTAAGGTGGATTGGAAATGGCATGGATTAGTTTGGGAGTGAGGTGGATTGGGGAACGTGTATTTATTTGTGCAGATAAAGTGGATTGGGAATGGGTACTGATTAGTTTGCACAAGTAAGGTGGATTGGGAATGGGTATTTGATTAGTATGTGCAAGTAAGGTGGATTGGAAATGGCATGGATTAGGAACATGTATTTATTGGCAAGTAAGGTGGGTCGATTGGTTAGTTTGTGCAAATAAGGTGGATTGGATGGGTATTGATTAGTATGTGCAAGTAAGGTGGATTGGAAATGGCATGGATTAGTTTGTGAGTAAGGTGGATTGGGAACATGTATTTATTAGTATATATGGGCAAGTAAGGTGGGTCGATTGATTAGTTTGTGCAAATAAGGTGTATTGGATGGGTAGTTTGTGAAAGTAAGATGGATTGGGAACGTATATATATTACTATGGATTGGGAATGGGTATTGATTCGTTTGATTCGTTTGCAAGAAGGTGGATTTGGATTTGGAATGTGTATTTATTGTTGTTGTGCACTCGCTGCAGAACTTTCTTGGCTACGTAGTGGGGATCGTGGTGAGTGCCAACATCAAGACCAAGCTGGACAACAACCGCTCCCCATCAAACGCAGTGCTACCGGTATAGAGGAGGGAACTGGCACGTAGAGGTCGGGTCAGCTCATGAACACCTGTTTGCTCTGACAAATGAATCCATTACTACATTATATATAACTATAGTTACAGAATAATTATACATCTGAACAGACACAGATTTCCAAGTGGCTACACATGTTCTTGTGACTGCCAGTGTGATTATCAATTATGAACAGTAGGAGAAGAAAACTGGATGATGAAACTATGTAGCACAGACATGGGTATCGTACATTGACATTAATTTAATTGGTAATGCATGATAGGATATAGCTGACAAATCTTCCATAATAATAATAATAATTAAAAAAATTGCTAAAATAAAATAAGGAACAGCTGTGCTTGTTGGCAAAGTGTGCAGAAGGGTGCAGTTCCCGTTGTCTTCCTATCTATCATCCTAGCCGTTGCTTGAGCTTGTAGTGCAGGAGAATTGGAGGTTCCTGAACAACCAAATATTACAGTAAAACAGATCGGCCTCTAGGCTTGATGAGTGAGGATGCTCACCTTCTTCAGCCACAGCGATAGCCAAATGAACTTCAGCGTGCTGTCTTTGTGGAGAATATTCTCATCGCAGAGAAGATCCAACTAAAGCAGCAACAATAACGGTTTGAAATGTAATATGAAAAAGTACCATAGGGAAAACTCAAATGACTTATCCCTCTCTTGTGCTGTTCAATCACATTGTATTGAGGATGTGGGACACCTACTTGTGTATATGATGTTGGCTTCATGTTGTAGGTACTCCAGGCACACATTAAGACACTTCCACTTTTTTTGTGTATAGAATAGCAAGTGTTTGTAGCTACAGAAACCTCGGAATAATCCTGTAAAGAAACAGCCCAAACACCACTTGCTCATCGAGCAGTTGTTGTTTCTGTTTTGGCCCTAGCTCAGGTGCATAGCAACCTCTCCTAGAAGTCTTGGTTCTAGAAGACCTTCACAGTGTGGCCTTGTGATACATCACTAATCGTGTGTAAAGATCATTGTGCCATACCCAGGCACCACCAATTACACCTTGGAAGTGTTGATAGCATTTCCTTTATAATAACTGCCCAGTCAATTAGACACTATTATATGTATAGAGCTACTTATTGGCACTTACAAATCTAGATAGGGTAGATGTTGTTATGTGGAGGGCGTTTGCTATGTGGAGGTGCTTGCTGTGTGGAGGTGCTTGCTATGTGAAGGTGCTTGCTATGTGGAGGTGCTTGCTATGTGGAGGTGCTTGCTAGTGGAGGTGCTTGCTATGTGGAGGTGCTTGCTATGTGGAAGTGCTTGCTATGTGGAGGTGCTTGCTATGTGGAAGTGCTTGCTATGTGGAGGTGATTGCTATGTGGAGGTGCTTGCCATGTGGAGGGTGTTTGCTATGTGGAGGTACTTGCCATGTGGAGGTGCTTGCCATGTGGAGGTGCTTGCCATGTGGAGGGTGTTTGCTATGTGGAGGTACTTGCCATGTGGAGGTGCTTGCCATGTGGAGGTGCTTGCTATGTGGAGGTGCTTGCTATGTGGAGGTGCTTGCTATGTGGAAGTGCTTGCTATGTGGAGGTGCTTGCTATGTGGAAGTGCTTGCTATGTGGAGGTGCTTGCTATGTGGAGGTGCTTGCCATGTGGAGGGTGTTTGCTATGTGGAGGTACTTGCCATGTGGAGGTGCTTGCCATGTGGAGGTGCTTGCCATGTGGAGGTGCGAGGGTGCTTGCTATGTGGAGGTGCTTGCTATGTGGAGGGTGTTTGCCATGTGGAGGTGCTTGCTATGTGGAGGTGCTTGCCATGTGGAGGGTGCTTGCCATGTGGAGGGTGCTTGCTATGTGGAGGTGCTTGCCATGTGGAGGTGCTTGCTATGTGGATGCTATGTGGAGGTGCTTGCTATGTGGAGGGTGCTTGCCATGTGGAGGTGCTTGCTGTGTGGAGGTGCTTGCTATGTGGAGGTGCTTGCTGTGTGGAGGTGCTTGCTATGTGAAGGTGCTTGCTATGTGCAGGTGCTTGCTATGTGGAGGTGCTTGCCATGTGTAGGTGCTTGCCATGTGGAGGTGCTTGCTATGTGGAGGTGCTTGCCATGTGGAGGTGCTTGCCATGTGGAGGTGCTTGCTGTGTGGAGGTGCTTGCTATGTGGAGGTGCTTGCTGTGTGGAGGTGCTTGCTATGTGGAGGTGCTTGCTATGTGGAGGTGCTTGCTGTGTGGAGGTGCTTGCCATGTGGAGGTGCTTGCCATGTGGAGGTGCTTGCCATGTGGAGGTTCTTGCTGTGTGGAGGTGCTTGCCATGTGCAGGTGCTTGCTGTGTTGCTATGTGCAGGTGCTTGCTGTGTGGAGGTGCTTGCTATGTGGAGGTGCTTGCTATGTGGAGGTGCTTGCTATGTGGAGGTGCTTGCCATGTGGAGGTGCTTGCTATGTGGAGGTGCTTGCTACATATATGATGATGAATTGAAGGGGGAGGGGCAGACTGATTATTTAATGGCTTGAATGTGTAAAACATTTCATAGGAAGTTGAAGCTGAAATGAACCTAATCAAAGAAATTGAGTTTTTGCTCAAATGTTTTTTAAGTTTATAAAATAAATATATGCACTCACATCATAGAGAGCATGGATGCAGAGCTATTTAGATGCACTCACATCATAGAGAGCACTGATGCAGAGCTATTTAGATGCACTCACATCATAGAGAGCACTGATGCAGAGCTATTTAGATGCACTCACATCATAGAGAGCACTGATGCAGAGATATTTAGATGCACTCACATCATAGAGAGCACTGATGCAGAGCTATTTAGATGCACTCACATCATAGAAAGCACTGATGCAGAGCTATTGAGATGCACTCACATCATAGAGAGCACTGATGCAGAGCTATTGAGATGCATAGCTATTTAGATGCACTCACATCATAGAGAGCACTGATGCAGAGATATTTAGATGCACTCACATCATAGAGAGCACCGATGCAGAGCTATTTAGATGCACTCACATCATAGAGAGCACTGATGCATAGCTATTTAGATGCACTCACATCATAGAGAGCACTGATGCAGAGCTATTTAGATGCACTCACATCATAGAGAGCACTGATGCAGAGCTATTTAGATGCACTCACATCATAGAGAACACCAATGCAGAGCTATTTAGATGCACTCACATCATAGAGAGCACTGATGCAGAGCTATTTAGATGCACTCACATCATAGAGAGCACTGATACATAGCTATTTAAGATGCACTCACATCATAGAGAGCACTGATGCAGAGCTATTTAGATGCACTCACATCATAGAGAGCACTGATGCAGAGCTATTTAGATGCACTCACATCATAGAGAGCACTGATGCAGAGCTATTTAGATGCACATAGAGAACACCAATGCAGAGCTATTTAGATGCACTCACATCATAGAGAGCACTGATGCAGAGCTATTTAGATGCACTCACATCATAGAGAACACTGATGCAGAGATATTTAGATGCACTCACATCATAGAGAGCACTGATGCAGAGCTATTGAGATGCACTCACATCATAGAGAGCACCGATGCAGAGCTATTTAGATGCACTCACATCATAGAGAGCACTGATGCATAGCTATTGAGATGCACTCACATCATAGAGAGCACTGATGCAGAGCTATTTAGATGCACTCACATCATAGAGAGCACTGATGCAGAGCTATTTAGATGCACTCACATCATAGAGAACACCAATGCAGAGCTATTTAGATGCACTCACATCATAGAGAGCACTGATGCAGAGCTATTTAGATGCACTCACATCATAGAGAGCACTGATACATAGCTATTTAAGATGCACTCACATCATAGAGAGCACTGATGCAGAGCTATTTAGATGCACTCACATCATAGAGAGCACTGATGCAGAGCTATTTAGATGCACTCACATCATAGAGAGCACTGATGCAGAGCTATTTAGATGCACATAGAGAACACCAATGCAGAGCTATTTAGATGCACTCACATCATAGAGAGCACTGATGCAGAGCTATTTAGATGCACTCACATCATAGAGAGCACTGATGCAGAGCTATTTAGATGCACTCACATCATAGAGAGCACTGATGCAGAGCTATTTAGATGCACTCACATCATAGAGAACACTGATGCAGAGATATTTAGATGCACTCACATCATAGAGAGCACTGATGCAGAGCTATTGAGATGCACTCACATCATAGAGAGCACTGATGCAGAGCTATTTAGATGCACTCACATCATAGAGAGCACTGATGCAGAGCTATTTAGATGCACTCACATCATAGAGAGCACTGATGCAGAGCTATTGAGATGCACTCACATCATAGAGAGCACTGATGCAGAGCTATTGAGATGCACTCACATCATAGAGAGCACTGATGCAGAGCTATTTAGATGCACTCACATCATAGAGCACACTGATGCAGAGCTATTTAGATGCACTCACATCATAGAGAGCACTGATGCACAGCTATTTAGATGCACTCACATCATAGAGAACACTGATGCAGAGCTATTTAGATGCACTCACATCATAGAGAGCACTGATGCAGAGCTATTTAGATGCACTCACATCATAGAGAGCACTGATGCAGAGCTATTTAGATGCACTCACATCATAGAGAGCACTGATGCAGAGATATTTAGATGAACTCACATCATAGAGAGCACTGATGCAGAGCTATTTAGATGCACTCACATCATAGAGCACACTGATGCAGAGCTATTTAGATGCACTCACATCATAGAGAGCACTGATGCACAGCTATTTAGATGCACTCACATCATAGAGAGCACTGATGCAGAGCTATTTAGATGCACTCACATCATAGAGAGCACTGATGCAGAGCTATTTAGATGCACTCACATCATAGAGAGCACTGATGCAGAGCTATTGAGATGCACTCACATCATAGAGAGCACTGCTGCAGAGCTATTTAGATGCACTCACATCATAGAAAGCACTGATGCAGAGCTATTGAGATGCACTCACATCATAGAGAGCACTGATGCAGAGCTATTGAGATGCATAGCTATTTAGATGCACTCACATCATAGAGAGCACTGATGCAGAGCTATTTAGATGCACTCACATCATAGAGCACACTGATGCAGAGCTATTTAGATGCACTCACATCATAGAGAGCACTGATGCACAGCTATTTAGATGCACTCACATCATAGAGAACACTGATGCAGAGCTATTTAGATGCACTCACATCATAGAGAGCACTGATGCAGAGCTATTTAGATGCACTCACATCATAGAGAGCACTGATGCAGAGCTATTTAGATGCACTCACATCATAGAGAGCACTGATGCAGAGATATTTAGATGAACTCACATCATAGAGAGCACTGATGCAGAGCTATTTAGATGCACTCACATCATAGAGCACACTGATGCAGAGCTATTTAGATGCACTCACATCATAGAGAGCACTGATGCACAGCTATTTAGATGCACTCACATCATAGAGAGCACTGATGCAGAGCTATTTAGATGCACTCACATCATAGAGAGCACTGATGCAGAGATATTTAGATGCACTCACATCATAGAGAGCACTGATGCAGAGCTATTTAGATGCACTCACATCATAGAGAGCACTGATGCAGAGATATTTAGATGAACTCACATCATAGAGAGCACTGATGCAGAGCTATTTAGATGCACTCACATCATAGAGCACACTGATGCAGAGCTATTTAGATGCACTCACATCATAGAGAGCACTGATGCACAGCTATTTAGATGCACTCACATCATAGAGAGCACTGATGCAGAGCTATTTAGATGCACTCACATCATAGAGAGCACTGATGCAGAGCTATTTAGATGCACTCACATCATAGAGAGCACTGATGCAGAGCTATTGAGATGCACTCACATCATAGAGAGCACTGATGCAGAGCTATTTAGATGCACTCACATCATAGAAAGCACTGATGCAGAGCTATTGAGATGCACTCACATCATAGAGAGCACTGATGCAGAGCTATTGAGATGCATAGCTATTTAGATGCACTCACATCATAGAGAGCACTGATGCAGAGCTATTTAGATGCACTCACATCATAGAGCACACTGATGCAGAGCTATTTAGATGCACTCACATCATAGAGAGCACTGATGCACAGCTATTTAGATGCACTCACATCATAGAGAACACTGATGCAGAGCTATTTAGATGCACTCACATCATAGAGAGCACTGATGCAGAGCTATTTAGATGCACTCACATCATAGAGAGCACTGATGCAGAGCTATTTAGATGCACTCACATCATAGAGAGCACTGATGCAGAGATATTTAGATGAACTCACATCATAGAGAGCACTGATGCAGAGCTATTTAGATGCACTCACATCATAGAGCACACTGATGCAGAGCTATTTAGATGCACTCACATCATAGAGAGCACTGATGCACAGCTATTTAGATGCACTCACATCATAGAGAGCACTGATGCAGAGCTATTTAGATGCACTCACATCATAGAGAGCACTGATGCAGAGATATTTAGATGAACTCACATCATAGAGAGCACTGATGCAGAGCTTCTGGAGTAGAAACCTCTTCAAGTGGTAGACAGTCACTCGGGAGGAACAACGCATGAACTTGCGTGAAATATCCTGCAAGCAAGATCGGTCACAATTATGGTGATACTGATGAAGGTGAAGTAATGATGGTGGTGATAGTGATGGAGGGAGGTGGTGATGGTTATATAGCAATGTGAAGGAGGGTGTGGCTACAGGTCAAAAGTTTGAAATATATAGAAAAAGGGTGTGTACCTAATCAGAAGCTCAAAATTGGGGACACACATTTCAGAAATGTTAGCAGTCACCAATTGCACATTTGAAGTTAAGGCAGCTCATACACACAGTTTTATTAATTATTCATGAACGATATTGAATTAACTTTTTGATCTTTATCCCCTACGTTATTTTCAATACCAGAAGAAAGCTTAGCTCATAGGGGGGGGAGGGGGTGCCTTTTTTTTTACAAAGCATTATAAAGACCTGTGAATCCGACTTTGGAGCTCCATAAATTTTGCACACTTCGCTCTATGGATTCTGATATATAGCTCAAAAGATAGGTGCTCTCTTTTGATACTAAAACTGTTGCATAGATATATAACACCATGCCCAAGTTACAGACTGTCAAAGTTGGGGGCCTCAAAACCTGAATGCCCAAATTAAATTCTCAACGGTTATTGGAAATAGTACCTGTGGCTACAGGAAGTCCTACTCTATGTGAATGTTTTCATTTAGGCGTTAAAACATGTACAGTCATGCTGACAAGTTAAAAATAAATTTAGGAAATTGATTTTTCAACCAACCAGCATGACCATGTACTGGGCAATTACTTACATTTTAGCACCTAATGAAAACATGAGTAGACTTCCTCTAGCCACAATATTAGTTCCCACTGTCTCTAGCACTTTTCAATTAGGAGCTAACTGTTGTGAATTCTTTTGAGGCCTCCAACTTTGACCTGTAACTTGGGTTTGGTTATACCTAATCAACAGTTTTTAGTATCAACAGAGAGAGAGCTATCTTTTGAGCTATATATCAAGTCCATAAGCAAAGTGTGCAGAATTTACGGAACTCCAAAGTTGGAATCACAAGTTTTTATAACACTTTGTAAAAAATGGTATGAAGGGGCCTTAAAATGGTATGATTTATGACCTTTATTTACCCATACAACTAGACAGTGTTAGCCTGGAGCTAAGCAAATTCCCTAGGTCTAGTGTTAACTATTTACCACTTCCACATACTAGAGTAATCACTGGAGCATCAGAATGCTTTCAAACTTGAGAGACAAGTTGCACAGATGGTATGAAGGGCAAGAGCAACATTTCACATTTTCTGACAAAAAATCACTAAAATCAGTGAAATACAATACAGGGGCATCAGCTGCCTTAAGTGAAATGGAAATTTCACAAATGTGGCGTGGAATTTGTTTTACTAAAGTGTGAACATTAAACTTTGTTATGCATAGTGTTTGTGTGATTCTGTTATTCTGTTATTCTTGCCAAGGTAGGTGGTAGCACTGGTGAACTCCACCGAGCTATTCTTGGTCATGCCAGGTTGGTTGGGTAGACAGGAGAGCTATTCTTGGTCATGCCAGGTTGGTTGGGTAGGCAGGTGAGCTATTCTTGGTCATGCCAGGTTGGTTGGGTAGACAGGAGAGCTATTCTTGGTCATGCCAGGTTGGTCGGGGAGACAGGAGAGCTATTCTTGGTCATGCCAGGTTGGTTGGGGAGACAGGAGAGCTATTCTTGGTCATGCCAGGTTGGTTGGGTAGACAGGAGAGCTATTCTTGGTCATGCCAGGTTGGTTGGGTAGGCAGGAGAGCTATTCTTGGTCATGCCAGGTTGGTTGGGTAGAGAGGAGAGCTATTCTTGGTCATGCCAGGTTGGTTGGGTAGAGAGGAGAGCTATTCTTGATCATGCCAGGTTGGTTGGGTAGAGAGGAGAGCTATTCTTGGTCATGCCAGGTTGGTTGGGGAGACAGGAGAGCTATTCTTGATCATGCCAGGTTGGTTGGGTAGAGAGGAGAGCTATTCTTGGTCATGCCAGGTTGGTTGGGTAGAGAGGAGAGCTATTCTTGATCATGCCAGGTTGGTTGGGTAGAGAGGAGAGCTATTCTTGGTCATGCCAGGTTGGTTGGGGAGACAGGAGAGCTATTCTTGGCCATGCCAGGTTGGTTGGGTAGGCAGGAGAGCTATTCTTGGTCATGCCAGGTTGGTTGGGGAGACAGGAGAGCTATTCTTGGTCATGCCAGGTTGGTTGGGGAGACAGGAGAGCTATTCTTGGTCATGCCAGGTTGGTTGGGGATACAGGAGAGCTATTCTTGGTCATGCCAGGTTGGTTGGGTAGAGAGGAGAGCTATTCTTGGTCATGCCAGGTTGGTTGGGTAGAGAGGAGAGCTATTCTTGGTCATGCCAGGTTGGTTGGGTACACAGGAGAGCTATTCTTGGTCATGCCAGGTTGGTTGGGTAGACAGGAGAGCTATTCTTGATCATGCCAGGTTGGTTGGGTAGGCAGGAGAGCTATTCTTGGCCATGCCAGGTTGGTTGGGTAGGCAGGAGAGCTATTCTTGGTCATGCCAGGTTGGTTGGGTAGGCAGGAGAGCTATTCTTGGTCATGCCAGGTTGGTTGGGTAGGCAGGAGAGCTATTCTTGGTCATGCCAGGTTGGTTGGGTAGACAGGAGAGCTATTCTTGGTCATGCCAGGTTGGTTGGGTAGGCAGGTGAGCTATTCTTGGTCATGCCAGGTTGGTTGGGTAGGCAGGAGAGCTATTCTTGGTCATGCCAGGTTGGTTGGGGAGACAGGAGAGCTATTCTTGGTCATGCCAGGTTGGTTGGGGAGACAGGAGAGCTATTCTTGGTCATGCCAGGTTGGTTGGGTAGGCAGGTGAGCTATTCTTGGTCATGCCAGGTTGGTTGGGTAGGCAGGAGAGCTATTCTTGGTCATGCCAGGTTGGTTGGGGAGACAGGAGAGCTATTCTTGGCCATGCCAGGTTGGTTGGGTAGGCAGGAGAGCTATTCTTGGTCATGCCAGGTTGGTTGGGGAGACAGGAGAGCTATTCTTGGTCATGCCAGGTTGGTTGGGGAGACAGGAGAGCTATTCTTGGTCATGCCAGGTTGGTTGGGTAGGCAGGTGAGCTATTCTTGGTCATGCCAGGTTGGTTGGGTAGGCAGGAGAGCTATTCTTGGTCATGCCAGGTTGGTTGGGGAGACAGGAGAGCTATTCTTGGCCATGCCAGGTTGGTTGGGTAGGCAGGTGAGCTATTCTTGGTCATGCCAGGTTGGTTGGGTAGGCAGGAGAGCTATTCTTGGTCATGCCAGGTTGGTTGGGGAGACAGGAGAGCTATTCTTGGCCATGCCAGGTTGGTTGGGTAGGCAGGAGAGCTATTCTTGGTCATGCCAGGTTGGTTGGGGAGACAGGAGAGCTATTCTTGGTCATGCCAGGTTGGTTGGGGAGACAGGAGAGCTATTCTTGGTCATGCCAGGTTGGTTGGGTAGGCAGGTGAGCTATTCTTGGTCATGCCAGGTTGGTTGGGTAGGCAGGAGAGCTATTCTTGGTCATGCCAGGTTGGTTGGGGAGACAGGAGAGCTATTCTTGGCCATGCCAGGTTGGTTTGGGTAGACAGGAGAGCTATTCTTGGTCATGCCAGGTTGGTTGGGTAGGCAGGAGAGCTATTCTTGGTCATGCCAGGTTGGTTGGGTAGGCAGGAGAGCTATTCTTGGTCATGCCAGGTTGGTTGGGGAGACAGGAGAGCTATTCTTGGCCATGCCAGGTTGGTTGGGTAGGCAGGAGAGCTATTCTTGGTCATGCCAGGTTGGTTGGGGAGACAGGAGAGCTATTCTTGGTCATGCCAGGTTGGTTGGGGAGACAGGAGAGCTATTCTTGGTCATGCCAGGTTGGTTGGGTAGGCAGGTGAGCTATTCTTGGTCATGCCAGGTTGGTTGGGTAGGCAGGAGAGCTATTCTTGGTCATGCCAGGTTGGTTGGGGAGACAGGAGAGCTATTCTTGGCCATGCCAGGTTGGTTGGGGAGACAGGAGAGCTATTCTTGGTCATGCCAGGTTGGTTGGGGAGACAGGAGAGCTATTCTTGGTCATGCCAGGTTGGTTGGGTAGGCAGGTGAGCTATTCTTGGTCATGCCAGGTTGGTTGGGTAGGCAGGAGAGCTATTCTTGGTCATGCCAGGTTGGTTGGGGAGACAGGAGAGCTATTCTTGGCCATGCCAGGTTGGTTGGGTAGGCAGGTGAGCTATTCTTGGTCATGCCAGGTTGGTTGGGTAGGCAGGAGAGCTATTCTTGGTCATGCCAGGTTGGTTGGGGAGACAGGAGAGCTATTCTTGGCCATGCCAGGTTGGTTGGGTAGGCAGGAGAGCTATTCTTGGTCATGCCAGGTTGGTTGGGGAGACGGGAGAGCTATTCTTGGTCATGCCAGGTTGGTTGGGGAGACAGGAGAGCTATTCTTGGTCATGCCAGGTTGGTTGGGTAGGCAGGTGAGCTATTCTTGGTCATGCCAGGTTGGTTGGGTAGGCAGGAGAGCTATTCTTGGTCATGCCAGGTTGGTTGGGGAGACAGGAGAGCTATTCTTGGCCATGCCAGGTTGGTTTGGGTAGACAGGAGAGCTATTCTTGGTCATGCCAGGTTGGTTGGGTAGGCAGGAGAGCTATTCTTGGTCATGCCAGGTTGGTTGGGTAGGCAGGAGAGCTATTCTTGGTCATGCCAGGTTGGTTGGGGAGACAGGAGAGCTATTCTTGGCCATGCCAGGTTGGTTGGGTAGGCAGGAGAGCTATTCTTGGTCATGCCAGGTTGGTTGGGGAGACAGGAGAGCTATTCTTGGTCATGCCAGGTTGGTTGGGGAGACAGGAGAGCTATTCTTGGTCATGCCAGGTTGGTTGGGTAGGCAGGTGAGCTATTCTTGGTCATGCCAGGTTGGTTGGGTAGGCAGGAGAGCTATTCTTGGTCATGCCAGGTTGGTTGGGGAGACAGGAGAGCTATTCTTGGCCATGCCAGGTTGGTTGGGTAGGCAGGTGAGCTATTCTTGGTCATGCCAGGTTGGTTGGGTAGGCAGGAGAGCTATTCTTGGTCATGCCAGGTTGGTTGGGGAGACAGGAGAGCTATTCTTGGCCATGCCAGGTTGGTTGGGTAGGCAGGAGAGCTATTCTTGGTCATGCCAGGTTGGTTGGGGAGACAGGAGAGCTATTCTTGGTCATGCCAGGTTGGTTGGGGAGACAGGAGAGCTATTCTTGGTCATGCCAGGTTGGTTGGGTAGGCAGGTGAGCTATTCTTGGTCATGCCAGGTTGGTTGGGTAGGCAGGAGAGCTATTCTTGGTCATGCCAGGTTGGTTGGGTCGACAGGAGAGCTATTCTTGGTCATGCCAGGTTGGTTGGGTAGACAGGAGAGCTATTCTTGGTCATGCCAGGTTGGTTGGGTAGGCAGGAGAGCTATTCTTGGTCATGCCAGGTTGGTTGGGTAGGCAGGAGAGCTATTCTTGGTCATGCCAGGTTGGTTGGGTAGGCAGGAGAGCTATTCTTGGTCATGCCAGGTTGGTTGGGGAGACAGGAGAGCTATTCTTGGCCATGCCAGGTTGGTTGGGGAGACAGGAGAGCTATTCTTGGTCATGCCAGGTTGGTTGGGGAGACAGGAGAGCTATTCTTGGTCATGCCAGGTTGGTTGGGTAGGCAGGTGAGCTATTCTTGGTCATGCCAGGTTGGTTGGGTAGGCAGGAGAGCTATTCTTGGTCATGCCAGGTTGGTTGGGGAGACAGGAGAGCTATTCTTGGCCATGCCAGGTTGGTTGGGTAGGCAGGTGAGCTATTCTTGGTCATGCCAGGTTGGTTGGGTAGGCAGGAGAGCTATTCTTGGTCATGCCAGGTTGGTTGGGGAGACAGGAGAGCTATTCTTGGCCATGCCAGGTTGGTTGGGTAGGCAGGAGAGCTATTCTTGGTCATGCCAGGTTGGTTGGGGAGACAGGAGAGCTATTCTTGGTCATGCCAGGTTGGTTGGGGAGACAGGAGAGCTATTCTTGGTCATGCCAGGTTGGTTGGGTAGGCAGGTGAGCTATTCTTGGTCATGCCAGGTTGGTTGGGTAGGCAGGAGAGCTATTCTTGGTCATGCCAGGTTGGTTGGGGAGACAGGAGAGCTATTCTTGGCCATGCCAGGTTGGTTTGGGTAGACAGGAGAGCTATTCTTGGTCATGCCAGGTTGGTTGGGTAGGCAGGAGAGCTATTCTTGGTCATGCCAGGTTGGTTGGGTAGGCAGGAGAGCTATTCTTGGTCATGCCAGGTTGGTTGGGGAGACAGGAGAGCTATTCTTGGCCATGCCAGGTTGGTTGGGTAGGCAGGAGAGCTATTCTTGGTCATGCCAGGTTGGTTGGGGAGACAGGAGAGCTATTCTTGGTCATGCCAGGTTGGTTGGGGAGACAGGAGAGCTATTCTTGGTCATGCCAGGTTGGTTGGGTAGGCAGGTGAGCTATTCTTGGTCATGCCAGGTTGGTTGGGTAGGCAGGAGAGCTATTCTTGGTCATGCCAGGTTGGTTGGGGAGACAGGAGAGCTATTCTTGGCCATGCCAGGTTGGTTGGGTAGGCAGGTGAGCTATTCTTGGTCATGCCAGGTTGGTTGGGTAGGCAGGAGAGCTATTCTTGGTCATGCCAGGTTGGTTGGGGAGACAGGAGAGCTATTCTTGGCCATGCCAGGTTGGTTGGGTAGGCAGGAGAGCTATTCTTGGTCATGCCAGGTTGGTTGGGGAGACAGGAGAGCTATTCTTGGTCATGCCAGGTTGGTTGGGGAGACAGGAGAGCTATTCTTGGTCATGCCAGGTTGGTTGGGTAGGCAGGTGAGCTATTCTTGGTCATGCCAGGTTGGTTGGGTAGGCAGGAGAGCTATTCTTGGTCATGCCAGGTTGGTTGGGTCGACAGGAGAGCTATTCTTGGTCATGCCAGGTTGGTTGGGTAGACAGGAGAGCTATTCTTGGTCATGCCAGGTTGGTTGGGTAGGCAGGAGAGCTATTCTTGGTCATGCCAGGTTGGTTGGGTAGGCAGGAGAGCTATTCTTGGTCATGCCAGGTTGGTTGGGTAGGCAGGAGAGCTATTCTTGGTCATGCCAGGTTGGTTGGGGAGACAGGAGAGCTATTCTTGGCCATGCCAGGTTGGTTGGGGAGACAGGAGAGCTATTCTTGGTCATGCCAGGTTGGTTGGGGAGACAGGAGAGCTATTCTTGGTCATGCCAGGTTGGTTGGGTAGGCAGGTGAGCTATTCTTGGTCATGCCAGGTTGGTTGGGTAGGCAGGAGAGCTATTCTTGGTCATGCCAGGTTGGTTGGGGAGACAGGAGAGCTATTCTTGGCCATGCCAGGTTGGTTGGGTAGGCAGGAGAGCTATTCTTGGTCATGCCAGGTTGGTTGGGGAGACAGGAGAGCTATTCTTGGTCATGCCAGGTTGGTTGGGGAGACAGGAGAGCTATTCTTGGTCATGCCAGGTTGGTTGGGTAGGCAGGTGAGCTATTCTTGGTCATGCCAGGTTGGTTGGGTAGGCAGGAGAGCTATTCTTGGTCATGCCAGGTTGGTTGGGTCGACAGGAGAGCTATTCTTGGTCATGCCAGGTTGGTTGGGTAGACAGGAGAGCTATTCTTGGTCATGCCAGGTTGGTTGGGTAGGCAGGAGAGCTATTCTTGGTCATGCCAGGTTGGTTGGGTAGGCAGGAGAGCTATTCTTGGTCATGCCAGGTTGGTTGGGTAGGCAGGAGAGCTATTCTTGGTCATGCCAGGTTGGTTGGGTAGACAGGAAAGCTATTCTTGGTCATGCCAGGTTGGTTGGGGAGACAGGAGAGCTATTCTTGGTCATGCCAGGTTGGTTGGGGAGACAGGAGAGCTATTCTTGGTCATACCAGGTTGGTTGGGTAGGCAGGTGAGCTATTCTTGGTCATGCCAGGTTGGTTGGGTAGGCAGGAGAGCTATTCTTGGTCATGCCAGGTTGGTTGGGGAGACAGGAGAGCTATTCTTGGTCATGCCAGGTTGGTTGGGGAGACAGGAGAGCTATTCTTGGTCATGCCAGGTTGGTTGGGTAGGCAGGTGAGCTATTCTTGGTCATGCCAGGTTGGTTGGGTAGGCAGGAGAGCTATTCTTGGTCATGCCAGGTTGGTTGGGGAGACAGGAGAGCTATTCTTGGTCATGCCAGGTTGGTTGGGTAGGCAGGTGAGCTATTCTTGGTCATGCCAGGTTGGTTGGGTAGGCAGGAGAGCTATTCTTGGTCATGCCAGGTTGGTTGGGGAGACAGGAGAGCTATTCTTGGCCATGCCAGGTTGGTTGGGTAGGCAGGTGAGCTATTCTTGGTCATGCCAGGTTGGTTGGGTAGGCAGGAGAGCTATTCTTGGTCATGCCAGGTTGGTTGGGGAGACAGGAGAGCTATTCTTGGTCATGCCAGGTTGGTTGGGGAGACAGGAGAGCTATTCTTGGCCATGCCAGGTTGGTTGGGTAGGCAGGAGAGCTATTCTTGGTCATGCCAGGTTGGTTGGGGAGACAGGAGAGCTATTCTTGGTCATGCCAGGTTGGTTGGGGAGACAGGAGAGCTATTCTTGGTCATGCCAGGTTGGTTGGGTAGGCAGGTGAGCTATTCTTGGTCATGCCAGGTTGGTTGGGTAGGCAGGAGAGCTATTCTT
Organism: Cladorhizidae sp. MBARI D1340-BT2; assembly: GCA_028752905.1. Taxonomy (NCBI): domain Eukaryota; kingdom Metazoa; phylum Porifera; class Demospongiae; order Poecilosclerida; family Cladorhizidae; species Cladorhizidae sp. MBARI D1340-BT2. The sequence continues at coordinate 18,292,788 of JAQNBH010000009.1, forward strand.
GGTCATGCCAGGTTGGTTGGGGAGACAGGAGAGCTATTCTTGGCCATGCCAGGTTGGTTGGGTAGGCAGGTGAGCTATTCTTGGTCATGCCAGGTTGGTTGGGTAGGCAGGAGAGCTATTCTTGGTCATGCCAGGTTGGTTGGGGAGACAGGAGAGCTATTCTTGGCCATGCCAGGTTGGTTGGGTAGGCAGGAGAGCTATTCTTGGTCATGCCAGGTTGGTTGGGGAGACAGGAGAGCTATTCTTGGTCATGCCAGGTTGGTTGGGGAGACAGGAGAGCTATTCTTGGTCATGCCAGGTTGGTTGGGTAGGCAGGTGAGCTATTCTTGGTCATGCCAGGTTGGTTGGGTAGGCAGGAGAGCTATTCTTGGTCATGCCAGGTTGGTTGGGGAGACAGGAGAGCTATTCTTGGCCATGCCAGGTTGGTTTGGGTAGACAGGAGAGCTATTCTTGGTCATGCCAGGTTGGTTGGGTAGGCAGGAGAGCTATTCTTGGTCATGCCAGGTTGGTTGGGTAGGCAGGAGAGCTATTCTTGGTCATGCCAGGTTGGTTGGGGAGACAGGAGAGCTATTCTTGGCCATGCCAGGTTGGTTGGGTAGGCAGGAGAGCTATTCTTGGTCATGCCAGGTTGGTTGGGGAGACAGGAGAGCTATTCTTGGTCATGCCAGGTTGGTTGGGGAGACAGGAGAGCTATTCTTGGTCATGCCAGGTTGGTTGGGTAGGCAGGTGAGCTATTCTTGGTCATGCCAGGTTGGTTGGGTAGGCAGGAGAGCTATTCTTGGTCATGCCAGGTTGGTTGGGGAGACAGGAGAGCTATTCTTGGCCATGCCAGGTTGGTTGGGGAGACAGGAGAGCTATTCTTGGTCATGCCAGGTTGGTTGGGGAGACAGGAGAGCTATTCTTGGTCATGCCAGGTTGGTTGGGTAGGCAGGTGAGCTATTCTTGGTCATGCCAGGTTGGTTGGGTAGGCAGGAGAGCTATTCTTGGTCATGCCAGGTTGGTTGGGGAGACAGGAGAGCTATTCTTGGCCATGCCAGGTTGGTTGGGTAGGCAGGTGAGCTATTCTTGGTCATGCCAGGTTGGTTGGGTAGGCAGGAGAGCTATTCTTGGTCATGCCAGGTTGGTTGGGGAGACAGGAGAGCTATTCTTGGCCATGCCAGGTTGGTTGGGTAGGCAGGAGAGCTATTCTTGGTCATGCCAGGTTGGTTGGGGAGACAGGAGAGCTATTCTTGGTCATGCCAGGTTGGTTGGGGAGACAGGAGAGCTATTCTTGGTCATGCCAGGTTGGTTGGGTAGGCAGGTGAGCTATTCTTGGTCATGCCAGGTTGGTTGGGTAGGCAGGAGAGCTATTCTTGGTCATGCCAGGTTGGTTGGGGAGACAGGAGAGCTATTCTTGGCCATGCCAGGTTGGTTTGGGTAGACAGGAGAGCTATTCTTGGTCATGCCAGGTTGGTTGGGTAGGCAGGAGAGCTATTCTTGGTCATGCCAGGTTGGTTGGGTAGGCAGGAGAGCTATTCTTGGTCATGCCAGGTTGGTTGGGGAGACAGGAGAGCTATTCTTGGCCATGCCAGGTTGGTTGGGTAGGCAGGAGAGCTATTCTTGGTCATGCCAGGTTGGTTGGGGAGACAGGAGAGCTATTCTTGGTCATGCCAGGTTGGTTGGGGAGACAGGAGAGCTATTCTTGGTCATGCCAGGTTGGTTGGGTAGGCAGGTGAGCTATTCTTGGTCATGCCAGGTTGGTTGGGTAGGCAGGAGAGCTATTCTTGGTCATGCCAGGTTGGTTGGGGAGACAGGAGAGCTATTCTTGGCCATGCCAGGTTGGTTGGGTAGGCAGGTGAGCTATTCTTGGTCATGCCAGGTTGGTTGGGTAGGCAGGAGAGCTATTCTTGGTCATGCCAGGTTGGTTGGGGAGACAGGAGAGCTATTCTTGGCCATGCCAGGTTGGTTGGGTAGGCAGGAGAGCTATTCTTGGTCATGCCAGGTTGGTTGGGGAGACAGGAGAGCTATTCTTGGTCATGCCAGGTTGGTTGGGGAGACAGGAGAGCTATTCTTGGTCATGCCAGGTTGGTTGGGTAGGCAGGTGAGCTATTCTTGGTCATGCCAGGTTGGTTGGGTAGGCAGGAGAGCTATTCTTGGTCATGCCAGGTTGGTTGGGTCGACAGGAGAGCTATTCTTGGTCATGCCAGGTTGGTTGGGTAGACAGGAGAGCTATTCTTGGTCATGCCAGGTTGGTTGGGTAGGCAGGAGAGCTATTCTTGGTCATGCCAGGTTGGTTGGGTAGGCAGGAGAGCTATTCTTGGTCATGCCAGGTTGGTTGGGTAGGCAGGAGAGCTATTCTTGGTCATGCCAGGTTGGTTGGGTAGACAGGAGAGCTATTCTTGGCCATGCCAGGTTGGTTGGGTAGGCAGGAGAGCTATTCTTGGTCATGCCAGGTTGGTTGGGGAGACAGGAGAGCTATTCTTGGTCATGCCAGGTTGGTTGGGGAGACAGGAGAGCTATTCTTGGTCATGCCAGGTTGGTTGGGTAGGCAGGTGAGCTATTCTTGGTCATGCCAGGTTGGTTGGGTAGGCAGGAGAGCTATTCTTGGTCATGCCAGGTTGGTTGGGGAGACAGGAGAGCTATTCTTGGCCATGCCAGGTTGGTTGGGTAGGCAGGTGAGCTATTCTTGGTCATGCCAGGTTGGTTGGGTAGGCAGGAGAGCTATTCTTGGTCATGCCAGGTTGGTTGGGGAGACAGGAGAGCTATTCTTGGCCATGCCAGGTTGGTTGGGTAGGCAGGAGAGCTATTCTTGGTCATGCCAGGTTAGTTGGGGAGACAGGAGAGCTATTCTTGGTCATGCCAGGTTGGTTGGGGAGACAGGAGAGCTATTCTTGGTCATGCCAGGTTGGTTGGGTAGGCAGGTGAGCTATTCTTGGTCATGCCAGGTTGGTTGGGTAGGCAGGAGAGCTATTCTTGGTCATGCCAGGTTGGTTGGGTCGACAGGAGAGCTATTCTTGGTCATGCCAGGTTGGTTGGGTAGACAGGAGAGCTATTCTTGGTCATGCCAGGTTGGTTGGGTAGGCAGGAGAGCTATTCTTGGTCATGCCAGGTTGGTTGGGTAGGCAGGAGAGCTATTCTTGGTCATGCCAGGTTGGTTGGGTAGGCAGGAGAGCTATTCTTGGTCATGCCAGGTTGGTTGGGTAGACAGGAAAGCTATTCTTGGTCATGCCAGGTTGGTTGGGGAGACAGGAGAGCTATTCTTGGTCATGCCAGGTTGGTTGGGGAGACAGGAGAGCTATTCTTGGTCATGCCAGGTTGGTTGGGTAGGCAGGTGAGCTATTCTTGGTCATGCCAGGTTGGTTGGGTAGGCAGGAGAGCTATTCTTGGTCATGCCAGGTTGGTTGGGGAGACAGGAGAGCTATTCTTGGTCATGCCAGGTTGGTTGGGGAGACAGGAGAGCTATTCTTGGTCATGCCAGGTTGGTTGGGTAGGCAGGTGAGCTATTCTTGGTCATGCCAGGTTGGTTGGGTAGGCAGGAGAGCTATTCTTGGTCATGCCAGGTTGGTTGGGGAGACAGGAGAGCTATTCTTGGCCATGCCAGGTTGGTTGGGTAGGCAGGAGAGCTATTCTTGGTCATGCCAGGTTGGTTGGGGAGACAGGAGAGCTATTCTTGGTCATGCCAGGTTGGTTGGGGAGACAGGAGAGCTATTCTTGGTCATGCCAGGTTGGTTGGGTAGGCAGGTGAGCTATTCTTGGTCATGCCAGGTTGGTTGGGTAGGCAGGAGAGCTATTCTTGGTCATGCCAGGTTGGTTGGGGAGACAGGAGAGCTATTCTTGGCCATGCCAGGTTGGTTGGGTAGGCAGGTGAGCTATTCTTGGTCATGCCAGGTTGGTTGGGTAGGCAGGAGAGCTATTCTTGGTCATGCCAGGTTGGTTGGGGAGACAGGAGAGCTATTCTTGGCCATGCCAGGTTGGTTGGGTAGGCAGGAGAGCTATTCTTGGTCATGCCAGGTTGGTTGGGGAGACAGGAGAGCTATTCTTGGTCATGCCAGGTTGGTTGGGGAGACAGGAGAGCTATTCTTGGTCATGCCAGGTTGGTTGGGTAGGCAGGTGAGCTATTGTTGGTCATGCCAGGTTGGTTGGGTAGGCAGGAGAGCTATTCTTGGTCATGCCAGGTTGGTTGGGGAGACAGGAGAGCTATTCTTGGCCATGCCAGGTTGGTTTGGGTAGACAGGAGAGCTATTCTTGGTCATGCCAGGTTGGTTGGGTAGGCAGGAGAGCTATTCTTGGTCATGCCAGGTTGGTTGGGTAGGCAGGAGAGCTATTCTTGGTCATGCCAGGTTGGTTGGGGAGACAGGAGAGCTATTCTTGGCCATGCCAGGTTGGTTGGGTAGGCAGGAGAGCTATTCTTGGTCATGCCAGGTTGGTTGGGGAGACAGGAGAGCTATTCTTGGTCATGCCAGGTTGGTTGGGGAGACAGGAGAGCTATTCTTGGCCATGCCAGGTTGGTTGGGGAGACAGGAGAGCTATTCTTGGTCATGCCAGGTTGGTTGGGTAGGCAGGAGAGCTATTCTTGGTCATGCCAGGTTGGTTGGGGAGACAGGAGAGCTATTCTTGGCCATGCCAGGTTGGTTGGGTAGGCAGGTGAGCTATTCTTGGTCATGCCAGGTTGGTTGGGTAGGCAGGAGAGCTATTCTTGGTCATGCCAGGTTGGTTGGGGAGACAGGAGAGCTATTCTTGGCCATGCCAGGTTGGTTGGGTAGGCAGGAGAGCTATTCTTGGTCATGCCAGGTTGGTTGGGGAGACAGGAGAGCTATTCTTGGTCATGCCAGGTTGGTTGGGGAGACAGGAGAGCTATTCTTGGTCATGCCAGGTTGGTTGGGTAGGCAGGTGAGCTATTCTTGGTCATGCCAGGTTGGTTGGGTAGGCAGGAGAGCTATTCTTGGTCATGCCAGGTTGGTTGGGGAGACAGGAGAGCTATTCTTGGCCATGCCAGGTTGGTTTGGGTAGACAGGAGAGCTATTCTTGGTCATGCCAGGTTGGTTGGGTAGGCAGGAGAGCTATTCTTGGTCATGCCAGGTTGGTTGGGTAGGCAGGAGAGCTATTCTTGGTCATGCCAGGTTGGTTGGGGAGACAGGAGAGCTATTCTTGGCCATGCCAGGTTGGTTGGGTAGGCAGGAGAGCTATTCTTGGTCATGCCAGGTTGGTTGGGGAGACAGGAGAGCTATTCTTGGTCATGCCAGGTTGGTTGGGGAGACAGGAGAGCTATTCTTGGTCATGCCAGGTTGGTTGGGTAGGCAGGTGAGCTATTCTTGGTCATGCCAGGTTGGTTGGGTAGGCAGGAGAGCTATTCTTGGTCATGCCAGGTTGGTTGGGGAGACAGGAGAGCTATTCTTGGCCATGCCAGGTTGGTTGGGTAGGCAGGTGAGCTATTCTTGGTCATGCCAGGTTGGTTGGGTAGGCAGGAGAGCTATTCTTGGTCATGCCAGGTTGGTTGGGGAGACAGGAGAGCTATTCTTGGCCATGCCAGGTTGGTTGGGTAGGCAGGAGAGCTATTCTTGGTCATGCCAGGTTGGTTGGGGAGACAGGAGAGCTATTCTTGGTCATGCCAGGTTGGTTGGGGAGACAGGAGAGCTATTCTTGGTCATGCCAGGTTGGTTGGGTAGGCAGGTGAGCTATTCTTGGTCATGCCAGGTTGGTTGGGTAGGCAGGAGAGCTATTCTTGGTCATGCCAGGTTGGTTGGGTCGACAGGAGAGCTATTCTTGGTCATGCCAGGTTGGTTGGGTAGACAGGAGAGCTATTCTTGGTCATGCCAGGTTGGTTGGGTAGGCAGGAGAGCTATTCTTGGTCATGCCAGGTTGGTTGGGTAGGCAGGAGAGCTATTCTTGGTCATGCCAGGTTGGTTGGGTAGGCAGGAGAGCTATTCTTGGTCATGCCAGGTTGGTTGGGTAGACAGGAGAGCTATTCTTGGCCATGCCAGGTTGGTTGGGTAGGCAGGAGAGCTATTCTTGGTCATGCCAGGTTGGTTGGGGAGACAGGAGAGCTATTCTTGGTCATGCCAGGTTGGTTGGGGAGACAGGAGAGCTATTCTTGGTCATGCCAGGTTGGTTGGGTAGGCAGGTGAGCTATTCTTGGTCATGCCAGGTTGGTTGGGTAGGCAGGAGAGCTATTCTTGGTCATGCCAGGTTGGTTGGGGAGACAGGAGAGCTATTCTTGGCCATGCCAGGTTGGTTGGGTAGGCAGGTGAGCTATTCTTGGTCATGCCAGGTTGGTTGGGTAGGCAGGAGAGCTATTCTTGGTCATGCCAGGTTGGTTGGGGAGACAGGAGAGCTATTCTTGGCCATGCCAGGTTGGTTGGGTAGGCAGGAGAGCTATTCTTGGTCATGCCAGGTTAGTTGGGGAGACAGGAGAGCTATTCTTGGTCATGCCAGGTTGGTTGGGGAGACAGGAGAGCTATTCTTGGTCATGCCAGGTTGGTTGGGTAGGCAGGTGAGCTATTCTTGGTCATGCCAGGTTGGTTGGGTAGGCAGGAGAGCTATTCTTGGTCATGCCAGGTTGGTTGGGTCGACAGGAGAGCTATTCTTGGTCATGCCAGGTTGGTTGGGTAGACAGGAGAGCTATTCTTGGTCATGCCAGGTTGGTTGGGTAGGCAGGAGAGCTATTCTTGGTCATGCCAGGTTGGTTGGGTAGGCAGGAGAGCTATTCTTGGTCATGCCAGGTTGGTTGGGTAGGCAGGAGAGCTATTCTTGGTCATGCCAGGTTGGTTGGGTAGACAGGAAAGCTATTCTTGGTCATGCCAGGTTGGTTGGGGAGACAGGAGAGCTATTCTTGGTCATGCCAGGTTGGTTGGGGAGACAGGAGAGCTATTCTTGGTCATGCCAGGTTGGTTGGGTAGGCAGGTGAGCTATTCTTGGTCATGCCAGGTTGGTTGGGTAGGCAGGAGAGCTATTCTTGGTCATGCCAGGTTGGTTGGGGAGACAGGAGAGCTATTCTTGGTCATGCCAGGTTGGTTGGGGAGACAGGAGAGCTATTCTTGGTCATGCCAGGTTGGTTGGGTAGGCAGGTGAGCTATTCTTGGTCATGCCAGGTTGGTTGGGTAGGCAGGAGAGCTATTCTTGGTCATGCCAGGTTGGTTGGGGAGACAGGAGAGCTATTCTTGGCCATGCCAGGTTGGTTGGGTAGGCAGGAGAGCTATTCTTGGTCATGCCAGGTTGGTTGGGGAGACAGGAGAGCTATTCTTGGTCATGCCAGGTTGGTTGGGGAGACAGGAGAGCTATTCTTGGTCATGCCAGGTTGGTTGGGTAGGCAGGTGAGCTATTCTTGGTCATGCCAGGTTGGTTGGGTAGGCAGGAGAGCTATTCTTGGTCATGCCAGGTTGGTTGGGGAGACAGGAGAGCTATTCTTGGCCATGCCAGGTTGGTTGGGTAGGCAGGTGAGCTATTCTTGGTCATGCCAGGTTGGTTGGGTAGGCAGGAGAGCTATTCTTGGTCATGCCAGGTTGGTTGGGGAGACAGGAGAGCTATTCTTGGCCATGCCAGGTTGGTTGGGTAGGCAGGAGAGCTATTCTTGGTCATGCCAGGTTGGTTGGGGAGACAGGAGAGCTATTCTTGGTCATGCCAGGTTGGTTGGGGAGACAGGAGAGCTATTCTTGGTCATGCCAGGTTGGTTGGGTAGGCAGGTGAGCTATTGTTGGTCATGCCAGGTTGGTTGGGTAGGCAGGAGAGCTATTCTTGGTCATGCCAGGTTGGTTGGGGAGACAGGAGAGCTATTCTTGGCCATGCCAGGTTGGTTTGGGTAGACAGGAGAGCTATTCTTGGTCATGCCAGGTTGGTTGGGTAGGCAGGAGAGCTATTCTTGGTCATGCCAGGTTGGTTGGGTAGGCAGGAGAGCTATTCTTGGTCATGCCAGGTTGGTTGGGGAGACAGGAGAGCTATTCTTGGCCATGCCAGGTTGGTTGGGTAGGCAGGAGAGCTATTCTTGGTCATGCCAGGTTGGTTGGGGAGACAGGAGAGCTATTCTTGGTCATGCCAGGTTGGTTGGGGAGACAGGAGAGCTATTCTTGGCCATGCCAGGTTGGTTGGGGAGACAGGAGAGCTATTCTTGGTCATGCCAGGTTGGTTGGGGAGACAGGAGAGCTATTCTTGGTCATGCCAGGTTGGTTGGGTAGGCAGGTGAGCTATTCTTGGTCATGCCAGGTTGGTTGGGTAGGCAGGAGAGCTATTCTTGGTCATGCCAGGTTGGTTGGGGAGACAGGAGAGCTATTCTTGGCCATGCCAGGTTGGTTGGGTAGGCAGGTGAGCTATTCTTGGTCATGCCAGGTTGGTTGGGTAGGCAGGAGAGCTATTCTTGGTCATGCCAGGTTGGTTGGGGAGACAGGAGAGCTATTCTTGGCCATGCCAGGTTGGTTGGGTAGGCAGGAGAGCTATTCTTGGCCATGCCAGGTTGGTTGGGGAGACAGGAGAGCTATTCTTGGTCATGCCAGGTTGGTTGGGGAGACAGGAGAGCTATTCTTGGTCATGCCAGGTTGGTTGGGTAGGCAGGTGAGCTATTCTTGGTCATGCCAGGTTGGTTGGGTAGGCAGGAGAGCTATTCTTGGTCATGCCAGGTTGGTTGGGGAGACAGGAGAGCTATTCTTGGCCATGCCAGGTTGGTTTGGGTAGACAGGAGAGCTATTCTTGGTCATGCCAGGTTGGTTGGGTAGGCAGGAGAGCTATTCTTGGTCATGCCAGGTTGGTTGGGTAGGCAGGAGAGCTATTCTTGGTCATGCCAGGTTGGTTGGGGAGACAGGAGAGCTATTCTTGGCCATGCCAGGTTGGTTGGGTAGGCAGGAGAGCTATTCTTGGTCATGCCAGGTTGGTTGGGGAGACAGGAGAGCTATTCTTGGTCATGCCAGGTTGGTTGGGTAGGCAGGTGAGCTATTCTTGGTCATGCCAGGTTGGTTGGGTAGGCAGGAGAGCTATTCTTGGTCATGCCAGGTTGGTTGGGGAGACAGGAGAGCTATTCTTGGCCATGCCAGGTTGGTTTGGGTAGACAGGAGAGCTATTCTTGGTCATGCCAGGTTGGTTGGGTAGGCAGGAGAGCTATTCTTGGTCATGCCAGGTTGGTTGGGTAGGCAGGAGAGCTATTCTTGGTCATGCCAGGTTGGTTGGGGAGACAGGAGAGCTATTCTTGGCCATGCCAGGTTGGTTGGGTAGGCAGGAGAGCTATTCTTGGTCATGCCAGGTTGGTTGGGGAGACAGGAGAGCTATTCTTGGTCATGCCAGGTTGGTTGGGGAGACAGGAGAGCTATTCTTGGTCATGCCAGGTTGGTTGGGTAGGCAGGTGAGCTATTCTTGGTCATGCCAGGTTGGTTGGGTAGGCAGGAGAGCTATTCTTGGTCATGCCAGGTTGGTTGGGGAGACAGGAGAGCTATTCTTGGCCATGCCAGGTTGGTTGGGGAGACAGGAGAGCTATTCTTGGTCATGCCAGGTTGGTTGGGGAGACAGGAGAGCTATTCTTGGTCATGCCAGGTTGGTTGGGTAGGCAGGTGAGCTATTCTTGGTCATGCCAGGTTGGTTGGGTAGGCAGGAGAGCTATTCTTGGTCATGCCAGGTTGGTTGGGGAGACAGGAGAGCTATTCTTGGCCATGCCAGGTTGGTTGGGTAGGCAGGTGAGCTATTCTTGGTCATGCCAGGTTGGTTGGGTAGGCAGGAGAGCTATTCTTGGTCATGCCAGGTTGGTTGGGGAGACAGGAGAGCTATTCTTGGCCATGCCAGGTTGGTTGGGTAGGCAGGAGAGCTATTCTTGGCCATGCCAGGTTGGTTGGGGAGACAGGAGAGCTATTCTTGGTCATGCCAGGTTGGTTGGGGAGACAGGAGAGCTATTCTTGGTCATGCCAGGTTGGTTGGGTAGGCAGGTGAGCTATTCTTGGTCATGCCAGGTTGGTTGGGTAGGCAGGAGAGCTATTCTTGGTCATGCCAGGTTGGTTGGGGAGACAGGAGAGCTATTCTTGGCCATGCCAGGTTGGTTTGGGTAGACAGGAGAGCTATTCTTGGTCATGCCAGGTTGGTTGGGTAGGCAGGAGAGCTATTCTTGGTCATGCCAGGTTGGTTGGGTAGGCAGGAGAGCTATTCTTGGTCATGCCAGGTTGGTTGGGGAGACAGGAGAGCTATTCTTGGCCATGCCAGGTTGGTTGGGTAGGCAGGAGAGCTATTCTTGGTCATGCCAGGTTGGTTGGGGAGACAGGAGAGCTATTCTTGGTCATGCCAGGTTGGTTGGGGAGACAGGAGAGCTATTCTTGGTCATGCCAGGTTGGTTGGGTAGGCAGGTGAGCTATTCTTGGTCATGCCAGGTTGGTTGGGTAGGCAGGAGAGCTATTCTTGGTCATGCCAGGTTGGTTGGGGAGACAGGAGAGCTATTCTTGGCCATGCCAGGTTGGTTGGGTAGGCAGGTGAGCTATTCTTGGTCATGCCAGGTTGGTTGGGTAGGCAGGAGAGCTATTCTTGGTCATGCCAGGTTGGTTGGGGAGACAGGAGAGCTATTCTTGGCCATGCCAGGTTGGTTGGGTAGGCAGGAGAGCTATTCTTGGTCATGCCAGGTTGGTTGGGGAGACAGGAGAGCTATTCTTGGTCATGCCAGGTTGGTTGGGGAGACAGGAGAGCTATTCTTGGTCATGCCAGGTTGGTTGGGTAGGCAGGTGAACTATTCTTGGTCATGCCAGGTTGGTTGGGTAGGCAGGAGAGCTATTCTTGGTCATGCCAGGTTGGTTGGGTCGACAGGAGAGCTATTCTTGGTCATGCCAGGTTGGTTGGGTAGACAGGAGAGCTATTCTTGGTCATGCCAGGTTGGTTGGGTAGGCAGGAGAGCTATTCTTGGTCATGCCAGGTTGGTTGGGTAGGCAGGAGAGCTATTCTTGGTCATGCCAGGTTGGTTGGGTAGGCAGGAGAGCTATTCTTGGTCATGCCAGGTTGGTTGGGTAGACAGGAGAGCTATTCTTGGCCATGCCAGGTTGGTTGGGTAAGCAGGAGAGCTATTCTTGGTCATGCCAGGTTGGTTGGGGAGACAGGAGAGCTATTCTTGGTCATGCCAGGTTGGTTGGGGAGACAGGAGAGCTATTCTTGGTCATGCCAGGTTGGTTGGGTAGGCAGGTGAGCTATTCTTGGTCATGCCAGGTTGGTTGGGTAGGCAGGAGAGCTATTCTTGGTCATGCCAGGTTGGTTGGGGAGACAGGAGAGCTATTCTTGGCCATGCCAGGTTGGTTTGGGTAGACAGGAGAGCTATTCTTGGTCATGCCAGGTTGGTTGGGTAGGCAGGAGAGCTATTCTTGGTCATGCCAGGTTGGTTGGGTAGGCAGGAGAGCTATTCTTGGTCATGCCAGGTTGGTTGGGGAGACAGGAGAGCTATTCTTGGCCATACCAGGTTGGTTGGGTAGGCAGGAGAGCTATTCTTGGTCATGCCAGGTTGGTTGGGGAGACAGGAGAGCTATTCTTGGTCATGCCAGGTTGGTTGGGGAGACAGGAGAGCTATTCTTGGTCATGCCAGGTTGGTTGGGTAGGCAGGTGAACTATTCTTGGTCATGCCAGGTTGGTTGGGTAGGCAGGAGAGCTATTCTTGGTCATGCCAGGTTGGTTGGGGAGACAGGAGAGCTATTCTTGGCCATGCCAGGTTGGTTGGGTAGGCAGGTGAGCTATTCTTGGTCATGCCAGGTTGGTTGGGTAGGCAGGAGAGCTATTCTTGGTCATGCCAGGTTGGTTGGGGAGACAGGAGAGCTATTCTTGGCCATGCCAGGTTGGTTGGGTAGGCAGGAGAGCTATTCTTGGTCATGCCAGGTTGGTTGGGGAGACAGGAGAGCTATTCTTGGTCATGCCAGGTTGGTTGGGGAGACAGGAGAGCTATTCTTGGTCATGCCAGGTTGGTTGGGTAGGCAGGTGAGCTATTCTTGGTCATACCAGGTTGGTTGGGTAGGCAGGAGAGCTATTCTTGGTCATGCCAGGTTGGTTGGGTCGACAGGAGAGCTATTCTTGGTCATGCCAGGTTGGTTGGGTAGACAGGAGAGCTATTCTTGGTCATGCCAGGTTGGTTGGGTAGGCAGGAGAGCTATTCTTGGTCATGCCAGGTTGGTTGGGTAGGCAGGAGAGCTATTCTTGGTCATGCCAGGTTGGTTGGATAGGCAGGAGAGCTATTCTTGGTCATGCCAGGTTGGTTGGGTAGACAGGAGAGCTATTCTTGGCCATGCCAGGTTGGTTGGGTAGGCAGGAGAGCTATTCTTGGTCATGCCAGGTTGGTTGGGGAGACAGGAGAGCTATTCTTGGTCATGCCAGGTTGGTTGGGGAGACAGGAGAGCTATTCTTGGTCATGCCAGGTTGGTTGGGTAGGCAGGTGAGCTATTCTTGGTCATGCCAGGTTGGTTGGGGAGACAGGAGAGCTATTCTTGGTCATGCCAGGTTGGTTGGGGAGACAGGAGAGCTATTCTTGGTCATGCCAGGTTGGTTGGGTAGGCAGGTGAGCTATTCTTGGTCATGCCAGGTTGGTTGGGTAGGCAGGAGAGCTATTCTTGGTCATGCCAGGTTGGTTGGGGAGACAGGAGAGCTATTCTTGGCCATGCCAGGTTGGTTGGGTAGGCAGGTGAGCTATTCTTGGTCATGCCAGGTTGGTTGGGTAGGCAGGAGAGCTATTCTTGGTCATGCCAGGTTGGTTGGGGAGACAGGAGAGCTATTCTTGGCCATGCCAGGTTGGTTGGGTAGGCAGGAGAGCTATTCTTGGCCATGCCAGGTTGGTTGGGGAGACAGGAGAGCTATTCTTGGTCATGCCAGGTTGGTTGGGGAGACAGGAGAGCTATTCTTGGTCATGCCAGGTTGGTTGGGTAGGCAGGTGAGCTATTCTTGGTCATGCCAGGTTGGTTGGGTAGGCAGGAGAGCTATTCTTGGTCATGCCAGGTTGGTTGGGGAGACAGGAGAGCTATTCTTGGCCATGCCAGGTTGGTTTGGGTAGACAGGAGAGCTATTCTTGGTCATGCCAGGTTGGTTGGGTAGGCAGGAGAGCTATTCTTGGTCATGCCAGGTTGGTTGGGTAGGCAGGAGAGCTATTCTTGGTCATGCCAGGTTGGTTGGGGAGACAGGAGAGCTATTCTTGGCCATGCCAGGTTGGTTGGGTAGGCAGGAGAGCTATTCTTGGTCATGCCAGGTTGGTTGGGGAGACAGGAGAGCTATTCTTGGTCATGCCAGGTTGGTTGGGGAGACAGGAGAGCTATTCTTGGTCATGCCAGGTTGGTTGGGTAGGCAGGTGAGCTATTCTTGGTCATGCCAGGTTGGTTGGGTAGGCAGGAGAGCTATTCTTGGTCATGCCAGGTTGGTTGGGGAGACAGGAGAGCTATTCTTGGCCATGCCAGGTTGGTTGGGTAGGCAGGTGAGCTATTCTTGGTCATGCCAGGTTGGTTGGGTAGGCAGGAGAGCTATTCTTGGTCATGCCAGGTTGGTTGGGGAGACAGGAGAGCTATTCTTGGCCATGCCAGGTTGGTTGGGTAGGCAGGAGAGCTATTCTTGGTCATGCCAGGTTGGTTGGGGAGACAGGAGAGCTATTCTTGGTCATGCCAGGTTGGTTGGGGAGACAGGAGAGCTATTCTTGGTCATGCCAGGTTGGTTGGGTAGGCAGGTGAACTATTCTTGGTCATGCCAGGTTGGTTGGGTAGGCAGGAGAGCTATTCTTGGTCATGCCAGGTTGGTTGGGTCGACAGGAGAGCTATTCTTGGTCATGCCAGGTTGGTTGGGTAGACAGGAGAGCTATTCTTGGTCATGCCAGGTTGGTTGGGTAGGCAGGAGAGCTATTCTTGGTCATGCCAGGTTGGTTGGGTAGGCAGGAGAGCTATTCTTGGTCATGCCAGGTTGGTTGGGTAGGCAGGAGAGCTATTCTTGGTCATGCCAGGTTGGTTGGGTAGACAGGAGAGCTATTCTTGGCCATGCCAGGTTGGTTGGGTAGGCAGGAGAGCTATTCTTGGTCATGCCAGGTTGGTTGGGGAGACAGGAGAGCTATTCTTGGTCATGCCAGGTTGGTTGGGGAGACAGGAGAGCTATTCTTGGTCATGCCAGGTTGGTTGGGTAGGCAGGTGAGCTATTCTTGGTCATGCCAGGTTGGTTGGGTAGGCAGGAGAGCTATTCTTGGTCATGCCAGGTTGGTTGGGGAGACAGGAGAGCTATTCTTGGCCATGCCAGGTTGGTTGGGTAGGCAGGTGAGCTATTCTTGGTCATGCCAGGTTGGTTGGGTAGGCAGGAGAGCTATTCTTGGTCATGCCAGGTTGGTTGGGGAGACAGGAGAGCTATTCTTGGCCATGCCAGGTTGGTTGGGTAGGCAGGAGAGCTATTCTTGGTCATGCCAGGTTGGTTGGGGAGACAGGAGAGCTATTCTTGGTCATGCCAGGTTGGTTGGGGAGACAGGAGAGCTATTCTTGGTCATGCCAGGTTGGTTGGGTAGGCAGGTGAGCTATTCTTGGTCATGCCAGGTTGGTTGGGTAGGCAGGAGAGCTATTCTTGGTCATGCCAGGTTGGTTGGGTCAACAGGAGAGCTATTCTTGGTCATGCCAGGTTGGTTGGGTAGACAGGAGAGCTATTCTTGGTCATGCCAGGTTGGTTGGGTAGGCAGGAGAGCTATTCTTGGTCATGCCAGGTTGGTTGGGTAGGCAGGAGAGCTATTCTTGGTCATGCCAGGTTGGTTGGGTAGGCAGGAGAGCTATTCTTGGTCATGCCAGGTTGGTTGGGTAGACAGGAGAGCTATTCTTGGTCATGCCAGGTTGGTTGGGGAGACAGGAGAGCTATTCTTGGTCATGCCAGGTTGGTTGGGGAGACAGGAGAGCTATTCTTGGTCATGCCAGGTTGGTTGGGTAGGCAGGTGAGCTATTCTTGGTCATGCCAGGTTGGTTGGGTAGGCAGGAGAGCTATTCTTGGTCATGCCAGGTTGGTTGGGTCGACAGGAGAGCTATTCTTGGTCATGCCAGGTTGGTTGGGTAGACAGGAGAGCTATTCTTGGTCATGCCAGGTTGGTTGGGTAGGCAGGAGAGCTATTCTTGGTCATGCCAGGTTGGTTGGGTAGGCAGGAGAGCTATTCTTGGTCATGCCAGGTTGGCTGGGTAGACAGGTGAGAAACAGCAGACAACCAAAATCAGAACTACATAGAAGAAGGGCGTGTCCCTACTTCGGAGTTCCATAGCTCCAACATGCACCTATCCAGTGGATAGGTGCTCTCTTTAGAAGTAGATACAGATAGAGCCGCACCAAAGTTACATGCACCCAAAGTCACATGCACCCAAAGTCACATGCACCCAAAGTCACATGCGCCCAAAGTCACATGCACCCAAACTCACATGCACCCAAAGTTACATGCACCCAAAGTCACATGCACCCAAAGTTACATGCACCCAAAGTCACATGCACCCAAAGTTACATGCACCCAAAGTCACATGCACCCAAAGTTACATGCACCCAAAGTCACATGCACCCAAAGTCACATGCGCCCAAAGTCACATGCACCCAAACTCACATGCACCCAAAGTTACATGCACCCAAAGTCACATGCACCCAAAGTTACATGCACCCAAAGTCACATGCACCCAAAGTTACATGCACCCAAAGTTACATGTACCCAAAGTCACATGCACCCAAAGTTACATGTACCCAAAGTCACATGCACCCAAAGTTACATGCACCCAAACTCACATGCACCCAAAGTTACATGCACCCAAAGTCACATGCACCCAAAGTTACATGCACCCAAAGTCACATGCACCCAAAGTTACATGCACCCAAAGTTACATGTACCCAAAGTCACATGCACCCAAAGTTACATGCACCCAAAGTTACATGCACCCAAAGTTACATGCACCCAAAGTTACATGCACCCAAGGTTACATGTACCCAAAGTCACATGCACCCAAAGTCACATGCACCCAAAGTTACATGCACCCAAAGTTACATGCACCCAAAGTTACATGTACCCAAAGTCACATGCACCCAAAGTTACATGCACCCAAAGTTACATGCACCCAAAGTTACATGCACCCAAAGTTACATGTACCCAAAGTCACATGCACCCAAAGTTACATGCACCCAAGTTACATGTACCCAAAGTCACATGCACCCAAAGTTACATGCACCCAAAGTTAGGAACTCAAATGTCACAAACTCATGAAGCCACAAGATTCTAAACTCTTAATTAAGGTGACATGAACAGTCAACTGGTTTAGTGTTTCTGTACGCTACTTTATGAATAGCAGAAACTAATTATCAGTAGAAAGCAAACCAGAATGGCCAACAAACCACACCCACTATACCATCTCCAATGTCGCATATTTTAACAAATATCCACTTGACGCTGTAATCATCACAATAATAATAATTATGAGATTCCATGCAGAGGTAGACTCGTTATTTAATACTCGATCAGATTATGTCACCAGGGCAACTTGCCACCAACAAATAGCAACAAATAGCTACTAAAAATTAATAAGAAAATGAAAAGGGCACCACCTGCATCAGAGTGAGAACCCCCATGCATCAGAGAGGGTGGGGACCCCTGCATCAGAGAGGGTGAGGACCCCCTGCATCAGAGAGGGCAGACCCCCTGCATCTGAGAGGGTGGGGACCCCCTGCATCAGAGAGGGTGGGGACCCCCTGCATCAGAGAGGGTGAGGACCCCCTGCATCAGAGAGGGTGGGGACCCCCTGCATCAGAGAGGGTGAGGGGTCCCTGCCCAAGCCACACCAGTGAAGTGAATTGATCTTGGCATCGTGTACACTTTCCTCATTAAACTCCACCCACTGGTAGATATTGCTCCTATGCCTAATTATAGGTATATAAGATATCACCTTACCAAAGTCACTCAATACCTAAATAGCACACCCACACCACGAGACCATGCCTTCCTACTCTTGGACGAACTGGGGGAAGTCACATGGTGAATTAGAACCACCACTAATGAGGTGAAGTCTCAGTGAATTAGAACCTCCACTAATGAGGTGAAGCGTCAGTGAATTAGAACCTCCAATAATGAGGTGAAGTGTCAGTGAATTAGAATCTCCACTAATGAAGTGAAGTCTCACAGTGAATTAGAACCACCACTAATGAGGTGAAGTGTCAGTGAATTAGAATCTCCACTAATGAGGTGAAGTGTCAGTGAATTAGAACCACCACTAATGAAGTGAAGTCACAGTGAATTAGAACCTCCACTAATGAGGTGAAGTGTCAGTGAATTAGAACCTCCACTAATGAAGTGAAGTCTCACAGTGAATTAGAACCTCCACTAATGAGGTGAAGTGTCAGTGAATTAGAACCTCCCCTAACAGAGGAGAAAGAGCTTGACTAAGTGTGAACAGTAGGAACAAAGCCACGCTACAAGTCACGCTACAAGTCTCGGCAGGAACAAGGAGTACCTGCATTGTTCCTTGTGGTGACATCATCACTTTATTAGTGTGTGTATTGTCCGTGTGTGTGTGCGCGTGAGGAAAAGAGATTCAGGTACAAATTCTGGGTGCAAGTTCCTTGGGGATGGCTATATATTAGTAAGATGGAATTCCGAAGTAGGGAAACGCCCATCTCCTAAGCAGTCCTGATTTTGGTGGTTGTCATCATGGTCCTCTCCTGTCCACCCGATCATCACAGCAGTCAAGACCACTGATACTCGTAGTGCAGTTTAGCGGTGCTAATTATCTACCTTGTGAGGTTTTACCAAAAGATTTTTACTAAATTTGTCGTAACTTTTTTGTTCTTCATTTTTATAAGTTATTTTGAGGACAAATGTAGTGCATTAGATGATCTTTCTAAAGGTATATTTAGTTTGTGCATAGCTACTTCCTGGATCAAGATATGGCCACCCGATGACCTCACTTCTCTGTGCTGGAAATTGAGCAACATCATAGCCCGACTTTCCCACTTAAGGCCTGTCCATACTGCACCAGTCAACGTGCATTATGCACATTAGTCGCGTCCACACTGAATTCAAATCCTGTCCACCTCGATAGGTGCTTTGATGCAGAGCAACCATTTAAAGCGATCAAATAACTACATGAGCATGTGTTGATGCTGCAGTTGGGAACTTTGTAGCTAGCTGTATACTATCTGTGGCCTGCAGCCAAACTAGCTAGCTAGACCAACTACACAGCTAGAGAGTAGTTGCTAGCCTTGCATCTGGACTTCTGAAGTTCGTGCAGTCGCATTCTGCCTTTCCCTCAGCTCTCTCCTCTTTCGCTCTGCAAAAAATGTTTCCTGCGCATCTATAGGTAGCTGATCGGCAAGAAAAGGACGCTTAAACAAACTCCATCTCAATTACAGCTACAGTATATGATTTTGACTGACTTTGGTAGGCTGATTATTTTTGCTTTGTATGGTTAATTTTGGTGCTATGGACGCGACAAATGTGCATCACTGACCCAACATGCATTAATGTGTATCAGCATTGTGGACAGGCCTTGAGGCTGCGAGCAAACACTAATCAACACATCATGTGTGTTCTGAACTTCTGGGAGGTCAACCTTCTCCCTTAAAAGCAGATGCAGTCACCACACGAGATGTAGTCACCACACGAGATGTAGTCACCACACGAGATGTAGTCACCACACGAGATGTAGTCACCACACGAGATGTAGTCACCACACGAGATGTAGTCACCACACGAGATGCAGTCACCACATGAGATGTAGTCACCACACGAGATGTAGTCACCACACGAGATGTAGTCACCACATGAGATGTAGTCACCACACGAGATGTAGTCACCACATGAGATGGTCACCACATGAGATATAGTCACCACATGAGATGTAGTCACCACACGAGATGTAGTCACCACACGAGATGTAGTCACCACACGAGATGTAGTCACCACATGAGATGTAGTCACCACATGAGATGTAGTCATCACATGAGATGTAGTCACCACACGAGATGTAGTCACCACATGAGATGCAGTCACCACATGAGATGTAGTCATCACACGAAATGCAGTCACCACACGAAATGCAGTCACCACATGAGATTCATCTCTTCCTTAAGATACAGCCACATACTAGGAGAGTCCTCACTGCCTCTATCAATCTTTCCTCATTCATCTCTTCCTTAAGATACAGCCACATACTAGGAGAGTCCTCACTGCCTCTATCAATCTTTCCTGATTCATCTCTTCCTTAAGATACAGCCACATACTAGGAGAGTCCTCACTTCCTCTATCAATCTTTCCTGATTCATCTCTTCCTTAAGATACAGCCACATACTAGGAGAGTCCTCACTGCCTCTTATCAATCTTTCCTGTTCCTTAAGATACAGCCACATACTGGGAGAGTCCTCACTGCCTCTATCAACCTTTCCTCATTCACCTCTTCCTTAAGATACAGCCACATACTAGGAGAGTCCTCACTGCCTCTATCAATCTTTCCTGATTCATCTCTTCCTTAAGATACAGCCACATACTAGGAGAGCTCCTCACTGCCTCTATCAATCGTTCCTGATTCATCTCTTCCTTAAGATACAGCCACATACTAGGAGAGTTCCTCACTGCCTCTATCAACCTTTCCTCATTCATCTCTTCCTTAAGATACAGCCACATACCAGGAGAGTCCTCACTGCCTCTATCAATCTTTCCTCATTCATCTCTTCCTTAAGATACAGCCACATACCAGGAGAGCTCCTCACTGCCTCTATCAACCTTTCTTGTTCATCTCTTCCTTAAGATACAGCCACATACCAGGAGAGCTCCTCACTGCCTCTATCAACCTTTCTTGTTCATCTCTTCCTTAAGATAGAGCCACATACTAGGAGAGTTCCTCACTGCCTCTATCAACCTTTCTTGTTCATCTCTTCCTTAAGATAGAGCCACATACTAGGAGAGTTCCTCACTGCCTCTATCAACCTTTCTTGTTCATCTCTTCCTTAAGATACAGCCACATACTAGGAGAGTTCCTCACTGCCTCTATCAACCTTTCTTGTTCATCTCTTCCTTAAGATAGAGCCACATACTAGGAGAGTTCCTCACTGCCTCTATCAACCTTTCTTGTTCATCTCTTCCTTAAGATAGAGCCACATACTAGGAGAGTTCCTCTCTGCCTCTATCAACCTTTCTTGTTCATCTCTTCCTTAAGATAGAGCCACATACTAGGAGAGTTCCTCACTGCCTCTATCAACCTTTCCTGATTCATCTCTTCCTTAACCCTCTCACCGCTGTAAGCGCCATATGGCGTAATGGACTTTAAAAATCGCTAATAAATCGATCGCTTGGCCTATAGTCATAATTTGCATACCACCGGAAAGAGCAACTATTACTCTATATGACGTCCAAAAATCACATCCGGAAACGCCGGATTAGTTAGCGAAAAATACGTGCAACTACCGACGGTTCGCGGTTTTGACGACCTAAAAATGAGTGGATGTTTAACGCTTAAAGAAGTACTTTCCCTGGTTTCTAGTGAGGATTTTTCTCTCACTGAGGATGAGTCAGAGGAAGAAGAAGGTGAAGAAATATGTGGCTACCTTGGAAATGCAAGTTCTGATCGTGCAGCAGTGCATTCTTTAGCCGCTGTAGTTGACCCTACTTTAGACCCTCAGGATTCTTCCTTTTGCTATGACCAGCTCTCTAGTTATAATGAAATTGATCAGGAAGCCTTCTCAGGTTAGCTAAAGTATCTACATATTTGTATTTGCATGTTCTTTCTCAAATAGTTGAATTTCAATAACATAATAAACCATTGTATTACTGGGCTATAGAATCATATGATCAAATTTTGTCAAAAACCCACCGCTATATATTGCTATATGCCTAAATTATTATGACTAATGTTTACTAAATGCTAACTAAATGAGTAAATATATTATAAACATTTTTTGTTGATTAAATGTTAGATATTGATAGAGAAATTTAGCATAATGATATTCATATTTTGTGGTTGATAATGTGGTTAACTAATGAGATCACATTGTTTATAAACGATGGTGCTATCACATGACAAAATTACAACTGATATGAATGGATTGCTGATTTTATAATGATTTTTTTTGGTAGCTGGTATACTTTAGGTCCAGGAAAGTCAGCGGTGAAAGGGTTAAGATACAGCCACATACTAGGAGAGTTCCTCACTGCCTCTATCAATCTTTCCTCATTCATCTCTGCCTTAAGATACAGCCACATACTAGGAGAGTCCTCACTGCCTCTATCAACCTTTCCTCATTCATCTCTGCCTTAAGATACAGCCACATACTAGGAGAGTCCTCACTGCCTCTATCAACCTTTCCTCATTCATCTCTGCCTTAAGATACAGCCACATACTAGGAGAGCTCCTCACTGCCTCTATCAACCTTTCCGGCTTCATCTCTCCCTTAAGATACAGCCACATACTAGGAGAGCTCCTCACTGCCTCTATCAACCTTTCCTCATTCATCTCTGCCTTAAAAGGAACAAAAAAATTCAGAAACATAAAGCACGCCAACGCGTGTCGACTGACACATCGCGACCAGAACGAGAATAGAAATCAAATCGATTCCAGCGAAGCAACGCAATGTGCACAATATCACAAAATTGGCGCATCGCATCGCTAGTGTGAGTGGCATATTGTGAACAGGCCAAATCACACAAACTTGTAACAGCAGTTTACATGTTCACACTTGAGTAAATGATCACACTACTTGTGTAGGATTACAAGGGACAAGACCTTTTTGGGGTGAGGTTTATTGTTGGGGTGAGGTTTATTTTCGAGAGAAAGCTTCATCCAATTTTGGTCAGCATCTTCCATGTGCTTTGCAATGATGTTTGCATAGTGGTGTGTCTAATTACTTGCAATAGCACAGAGGTAATTAAAAAATAGTGGTGTTTCAACCATTGTCTAATTACTTGGCACTGAGGTCATTAAAAAATAGTGGTGTTTACCATTGTCTAATTACTTGGGCACTGAGGTAATTAAAAAATAGTGGTGTTTACCATTGTCTAATTACTTGGGCACTGAGGTCATTAAAAAATAGTGGTGTTACCATTGTCTAATTACTTGGGCACTGAGGTCATTAAAAAATAGTGGTGTTACCATTGTCTAATTACTTGGGCACTGAGGTCATTAAAAAATAGTGGTGTTTACCATTGTCTAATTACTTGGGCACTGAGGTCATTAAAAAATAGTGGTGTTACCATTGTCTAATTACTTGGGCACTGAGGTCATTAAAAAATAGTGGTGTTTACCATTGTCTAATTACTTGGGCACTGAGGTCATTAAAAAATAGTGGTGTTTACCATTGTCTAATTACTTGGGCACTGAGGTCATTAAAAAATAGTGTGTTTACCATTGTCTAATTACTTGGGCACTGAGGTCATTAAAAAATAGTGGTGTTTACCATCGTCTAATTACTTGGGCACTGAGGTCATTAAAAAATAGTGGTGTTACCATTGTCTAAAACTTGGGCACTGAGGTCATTAAAAAAAAATCTAACATTTTACACCCAAAGATGGGTTGTCAACACTTGCCATTTATGGTGCTAGCAGAGTAACCATAGTTACAGTGATTAAAAAAGCTTATTTCTCCTACTGCCCATTTTCAATACTAGCATGTGAAGTGAGCACACAGACTGGACTCTACTTCATGAGAAAAGGGATGAATTAAAAACTGATTAATCATACGATAGAGAGCTTTCAGATGATATAAAATATTTGCTTAGGAATACCATTGACCGAGTTGTAACATTTGTATGTTGTCAATGCTTTTCTATGGGAAGCCATGTTATTCATGCTTCTTCTCGTCAATTTCCCAACAGTATGTAGTGAAATGGCAGCATAAAAAGTATCATAACTCAAGAATGGCTGACAATAATGAGCTGAAACTTGAAACACAGTTGATTTTTTTGTTGCTTTTTGAAGAAAACCCCACAAAATGTTCTGGTCCTCCAAAGGAGGCTGCTCAGATATCTGGTGGGAGTCTCATGAACTTGTGACATGAATGTCCTAACTTTGGCTGCCTGTGACTTGAGTATGGCTATAGGCCTCATCTATAGTTCTAGTGCCAAAAGAGAGCACACAGATAGAACTATTTCTAAGTGGTTGATCATGTGACCGATGTGGGGACTGCCCCAAATAAGGGACACTCCATTTCCCCCTCTATATTGTGGTTTTGGTACTTTGCCCCCTGATCTTCCTCCTGCAAAGCAACTGTCTTGATTTGGAATCTACAGCTAGCTTATTATTCTCAGTGAAGAATTGAAGGAGTTTTGGGAGTCTCTCTAAATATTCACTTTCTGTTGACTGAATATCCTCAAGCAGACCACACCCCTGATAACTCTGCATCTTTGAACCCTCAGGTAACTCATGCATTGCTTACTACCTCGAATGAAAAATGAGACCCTTTACCAGACCATACGCCCACTCAGCTACATACTATAAAGTCTCATGAACTACTGAATCTGAATAATATGATCTACATCTATTAGTGGGAGTGGTTTTATATTGGGTGTGTATTGGTGCACAAGTTCTAAGACGATGGCAGCGGTTGTGTTCAACTTAACTCCCACTCTAGGGGCAGTAGCCCAGAGAAGGGTGGAGGGACCCGAGGGAGGCATTGTTGCCATGTCTTCGTACATCAGGGGGTAGCTTCTCCATTGCCTCTTTCCTTCAGTTAAGGGATTCCAGCGACCTTTTCTCTGACCTCGATGACGGTGATAAACCGGAAACTAACACCAATACAGAAGACTAGCAAACCCTGTTTGTAACCTTGTCCAGACCTTAGCCCGAGTCTCATCCTAGCCCTAGTCTCACCCTAGCCCTAGCCCTAGTCTCACCCTAGCCCTAGCCTCGCCCTAGTCTCGCCCTAGCCCTAGTCTCACCCTAGCCCTAGCCTTGCCCTCGCCCTAGTCTCACCCTAGCCTCGCCCTCGCCCTAGTCTCACCCTAGCCCTAGATCTAGTCTCACCCTAGCCCTAGTCTCACCCTAGACCTAGTCTCGCCCTAGCTCTAGTCTCACCCTAGCCCTAGCCTTGCCCTAGCCCTAGTCTCACCCTAGCCCTAGCCCTAGTCTTGCCCTAGCCCTAGTCTTACTCTAGTCTTGCCCTAGCCCTAGTCTTACTCTAGTCATCCCTAGCCCTAGTCTTGCCCTAGCCTGTTTGTTTTCACTTGATGTGATAGTATGTTTGTGAGCACGAGCAGCTACACACAGACAAGAGGAAGGCAGTGCAGCAGCAATGGGTAGTGGGATAACTGAGGAAGCACATGCCTAGTCAAAGCCAGCCATCAGGGGGTTGAGATATGTATGCCCCCCAAGTGTGTCACCAGGGGGTTGAGATATAGATACCCTCCAAGTGTGTCACCAGGGAGTTGTGATATGTATGCCCTCCAAGTGTGTCACCAGGGGGTTGAGATCTGTATGCCCTCCAAGTGTGTCACCAGGGGTTGAGATATGTATGCCCTCCAAGTGTGTCACCTGGGGGTTGAGATCTACAAGCCCTCCAAGTGTGTCACCTGGGGGTTGAGATATGTATGCCCTCCAAGTGTGTCACCAGGGGGTTGAGATATGTATGCCCTCCAAGTGTGTCACCAGGGGGTTGAGATATGTATGCCCTCCAAGTATGTCACCTGGGGGTTGAGATATGTATGCCCTCCAAGTGTGTCACCAGGGGGTTGAGATATGTATGCCCTCCAAGTATGTCACCTGGGGGTTGAGATATGTATGCCCTCCAAGTGTGTCACCGGGGGGTTGAGATATGTATGCCCCCCAAGTGTGTCACCTGGGGGTTGAGATATGTATGCCCCCCAAGTGTGTCACCAGGGGTTGAGATATGTATGCCCTCCAAGTGTGTCACCTGGGGGTTGAGATCTACAAGCCCTCCAAGTATGTCACCTGGGGGTTGAGATATGTATGCCCTCCAAGTGTGTCACCTGGGGGTTGAGACCTACAAGCCCTCCAAGTGTGTCACCAGGGGGTTGAGATATGTATGCCCTCCAAGTATGTCACCTGGGGGTTGAGATATGTATGCCCTCCAAGTGTGTCACCAGGGGGTTGAGATATGTATGCCCTCCAAGTATGTCACCTGGGGGTTGAGATATGTATGCCCTCCAAGTGTGTCACCTGGGGGTTGAGATATGTATGCCCCCCAAGTGTGTCACCTGGGGGTTGAGATATGTATGCCCCCCAAGTGTGTCACCTGGGGGTTGAGATATGTATGCCCCCCAAGTGTGTCACCAGTGGGTTGAGATATGTATGCCCCCCAAGTATGTCACCAGGGGGTTGAGATATGTGTGCCCTCCAAGTATGTCACCTGGGGGTTGAGATATGTATGCCTCCCAAGTGTGTCACCAGGGGGTTGAGATATGTATGCCCCCCAAGTATGTCACCAGGGGGTTGAGATCTGTATGCCCTCCAAGTATGTCACCAGGAGGTTGAGATATAGATGCCCTCCAAGTATGTTCGGCATCATTTAGCATTTGCCTTGTTTTGACACCTGAATTCTTTCATGTCCATGGTAACCATTTCTTTACAATAACCTTCTCAATAATCAACTTCAAAATGTATTCTGTCAACGTTTCGACGAGAAGCTCTAGCCTTCGTCAGGAAGAATGCAATTTCAAGTTGATTATTGAGAAGGTTATTGTAATGTTATTACGTCAACTGAGAGTTAATTGAGAACCATTTCTTGGTTTACATAAGCCTGTTTGATTTGCGGGGTGTGGGCGGAGGAAATCATTCATCGTTGCACAGGAGACCCTCCCAGTACAAGGATACATTCATAGACCAGGGGTGTATTTAGGGGGGGGCGGGGGGGGGCATTCGCACCCCCTTGTATCATTCTCGCCCCCCCCCCTTGAAATTAGAGATATTTTTTTAAATAATGTCAAGAAAGGTGTAATACAAGAAAGGTGTAATAAGCTTATGATATCAGGTTCAAATGATAGGAATGTCAAACTGAGGTTCTTCTTGGTTTTCTCTGCCATACGTCCACAATCTCTTCAAGGTCGCTCTCAGAGAGTACTTCTGGTGCCTCTATAGCAATCCTCATAAGGTGAGAAAGGCTGCAGTCACTTAGAGAATTACGCAAACGAGTCTTGATCATCTTCATCTGTGAGAAGCTTCTCTCCACAGAAGCAGTAGAAACTGGAATCGATAAGCAGATGGAGGCAATCTTGTGCAAATTGGGAAACATGGCCTTGAGCATGTCGTTTGAAACAAGTTCTTTCAGCTGTGATGCAGTAGTATCCCGTGGTTGCTTGACTAACAGCTGGCGGAATGTTTTCCACTCTGTAAGTATTTCAGTGGAAATCATGGCTGTCTTCACTGTTTCTTCTCCATCCAATGTTTCTGCATCTCTATCTTCTCCGTAGTGAGCAATCAGTTTCTCAACAGACGTGTCTCCATAAGTGGGAAAAGATACTGAATCTGGTTTTGGAACTTTCCGTGGATCGAATATAGACAATGCTGATACAACAGCGTTGGATGAAGAAAATCGGCTTGTTATGTTGGCCTTTAAATCAGCAACAAAAGGCTTACCAACAACATTCTGGAACGAAAGTATTTTATCAGCGTCAATAGACACCTTTGTAGATGACTTCAAGTCTTCAACGTTTTCAAGAAGCTCCAACACCCAGTTCGCTCCAGGCAAAACTGCATCATCCAAGGATTTAACAGTAGCATCAACAAGGAATGATATCAACGAGAGGTCAAGCTGCTCTGCCTGAAGTGCTTTGCTGAGCTTGGCTACTTGTGGTAGAGTGAAATCAAGCAAATATATAGCTGCAATCGTAGACAATTTGCAGAGGGCACCATGGATTCCAAGAGCTTCTGGCTCGTGGGACGTCTCGTAGATGTTCCCAATGGTGATTACAATTGCAGAATAACTTGCTTTGACAGCTTTGACACACCTTTCATGTGCCAGCCAGCGTGTGTCAGATGGCTTGATCACTTTCATTTCTGGAAGTTCAAGAACGTGCTGTACCTCCTTCAGACACTCTGCTCGCTTGGGGGAATTGCGAAAATGCTTCCAAAGAGTAGTCAATGTTCTGTAAACATGAGCAATTCCAGGAGTTTTATTGGCAGCTTGCACACAAGCCAACTGCAGTAAGTGACAGTGGCAGTGTATAAACAGAGCGTGAGGAGTATGTTTCTTGATACGTGCCTGAACCCCGGTCTTTCGTCCAGAAAAAGTTGCAGCTCCATCAAATCCCAATCCAACTATTCTTCCGACTTGTAGACCTTTCTTCTTTAAACAATCGATGAGATTAGAATAGATGGTCTCTGCATCAGCCTTCTTCAATGGAATAAGCTCCAGAAAGCACTCTACTGGTACACCATCTTCCTCCCAGCGGCAAAACACAGACAATTCTTCTACGTTGGTGACATCTGTGCACTCATCTGCCATGAGGCTGTACATAGGTGCCTTTTGAAGTCGCTTCAGAATCGACTCCTCCACCCATGTCCCCAATGATTCGATGAATTCAACCACAGCCACTCTTGATGTGTACACAGCATTTCTTGGTGCAGTTTCTAAGAATTGCTTCAAATGTTGGCTGCCACATCGAACCACCACGTCAACCAGCTTCTCAAATTTTGTCGAATGTGCAACTTGTTCTTTCGTAAGAAAATGAGTGAGTAGGATCAGGCACTTCACTGCAGCTCTGTTCTGAGCTCTTTTGCGAGCTAAAACATTCTGGAGTTGCTGTACAACTGTTCCACCTTTGGCTGCTCCTTTAGCTGCAAAAAGAGCTTGAGTTGCATGGATATGGAAGTCACTTCTCGCATGAGCTTTCATTTTTTCAACAGCTTTCTTCCAATTTCTGCAAGGTTGTGTGACCCACACTCCTCCAGTACGCTGCAGACCAGATTGCTTGCAAACCTTGCAAAAGGCACCATCGCTATCCTCGTCATAATAGAGCCAACTGAAATCTTTCTCCCAGCTCTTAGAGTATTTTCTCTTCGTGGATACAGAAGAGCGGTGTTTGTTTTGCTTGCTTTTCTTTGAAGGTGGAGGACTAAGGCTAGGACTAGATGCCTCGACATGCTCAGAGCTATCTGTTCTGCTATCTTCGCTATCGCTGCTATTAGCATGAGAAGAGGCTTGAGAAGTACTTGCAAAGTATGAGCGAATATCCATATTAATATGAAGAGAAATCAGCTAGTAAGGTTTCTTTTATAGAGACTTTAAGACCATGACATAATGGACTGAGTTAAAAATACTGAGAGAGAGTGGGAAAGAAGGAGGGAACTGAAGAAGTGACAAACCTACAAAGGAGAACACGTGGTGGTGTGTGATGACTTTAAGACCATGACATAATGGACTGAGTTAAAAATACTGAGAGAGAGTGGGAAAGAAGGAGGGAACTGAAGAAGTGACAAACCTACAAAGGAGAACACGTGGTGGCGTGTGATGACATCATGTCTAAGATTAGACTTGAAGACCATGACATAATGGACTGAGTTAAAAATACTGAGAGAGAGGGAGTGGGAAAGAAGGAGAAACAAAAGAAGTGACAAACCTACAAAGGAGAGCACGTGGTGGTGTGTGATGTCATCGTGTCATGACACATGCTCTCCTTTTTCCAAGCAGCTACAATATCATGAGAAATATATACAGTCTAGCCATAGTTCGGTATAGCATAATGCCATTGGTAGTCAGTCAAAATAGCTATCCTCAGACATTGTAAAAGCAAAAAAAAATATGGGGGGATCTTCCCCCCAGACCCCCCTTTTACGACTTATGAACATGTTAAGAAAATATTAACAAAAATTAGGGCACCAAGTGACCAACCATTTCCACCCCCCCCCCCCCCCCCCTAGAGAACTAGAGAAAAATTGTGTATGAAACCTGTTGTCCATGATTTTGTAAGAAAATGCATGGAATGCAACATAATTCGATTTCACAAAAGCCCACCTCCATTATACGAGTGACAAGTGACTATATCTAATCTATATATGCTGATTGCCGTAGCATGCAACTTCAGCAAATATTTAAGATGGAATGTTGTACTAAAGATTTTAGAAAAAGTGCATGCCATCATAAGTAGCAGCTATATATACAGTTAGTACTGCAAAAATACCTGTGGGTAAAACACTTTCGTACTCCACGCGGAAGCCCAGGGTGCACGTCCCCTTTCCGCACCATCCAGGCTCTCCGCCCCCCCTTATTTTTCCATATCTCAAGTTCGCCCCCCCCTTGGCAAAATTTCTGTATACAACCCTGTAGACCCATTACAGATGTGGCCATGTGTGCGGGCAATACAAACTTTACCACTCGACTCCCCCCACTGAGGGCTCGCATCACACACCAACACTCCCAAGTGTGTCACCAGGGAGTTGTGATATGTATGCCCTCCAAGTGTGTCACCAGGGGGTTGAGATCTGTATGCCTTCCAAGTGTGTCACCAGGGGTTGAGATATGTATGCCCTCCAAGTGTGTCACCAGGGGGTTGAGATCTACAAGCCCTCCAAGTGTGTCACCGGCTCGCATCACACGCCAACACTCTTATGACACAGCAACAACAACAACAAAATATTTTTGTCAGACAAGCCATGGTCCTGTGTGTGTTTCTTGTGACATTACCTGCAGCTTATCAGTCTCAGTTATGGAGCTGCAGCAAGGGGGATACAAACAAGAGAAGAGATCAGCACAAGTCACATCTTAGTAGTAATCTTTATCTATGCTAGGGTATAATGTGGACCCATTCTGCACTCCAATCATATTCCTTTCCCCGGGTAGGGGTTCAGAACCGCTAGGCTCTGTCAACCGATATTTGGTAAGGGGTCACCACACAAGTGACATCGGTCGATAAAAGCTGCGATCGCCAGAGAGGGTACAGTATTTAGTACATGCAAGTGCTCGATTAACATTTGGCAAAGGGTCACCAAGGCTAGGCATTATAGTAGTATTTAGTACATGTGACAGTGCTCAATTAATACTTGGTAAAGGGTCACTAGCTAGCCAGTATCAATCAATACTGGGTAAAGGGTCACAAGGAAAATGCAGGACACTAAAACATGCAATGGGATTGCAAACTATCAAGTGTGGTGATACACTGAGGACATCTGTCCCACCTCAAGTTACTATGCCATGCAAAGTCGTCGTATAGTCCAATATCACCCACAACCTTCCTAGCACAGCCCGAGAAGCTGACACCCTAGAATGGTGGAATGGCCCTGGACTGTCTTGAAATGCCCCTATATGCATAATGAAGGTGATTGACCATACAGCAAAGCCAGGGGGGGGGGGGGGAGGGTTAGGTGTATTTTAGGACAAGAACAAGTGATGGTATTCCAGGGTTCGGGTTATTGCAGTATGCCCAACACCAACTTTTGTCTCAGCACCAAATTTCTGAGATGAGGCATTGGAAATGTTGGTGTTTTATCTACAAGGTCAAAGATTAGTCATCACGCATGCGCAAGATGCACCAGTACGCTACTCACACGGTAGCGAGCTGAGAAGCTGGAAGAGCCAGCACAAGTCTAGCATGGTCCTGCACGAAACAACTAAATCACTGAGAGAAACGACTAAATTACTGAGAGAAACGACTAAATTACTGAGAGAAACGACTAAATTACTGAGAGAAAGAACTACATCACTGAGAGAAACGACTAAATTACTGAGAGAAACGACTAAATTACTGAGAGAAACGACTAAATTACTGAGAGAAACGACTAAATTACTGAGAGAAACGACTAAATTACTGAGAGAAAGAACTACATCACTGAGAGAAATGAGAGAAGCAAACTGAAGATGATCCAAACCATTGCGAGCATAGGCTGGAGGAAAGACAACAGCACCTTCTAGATTTGTGTGGTAAAAAATGGAGAGCTGCTGTTCTAAGACAAGATGACAGAAGAGAGACCTGAGGAGGTGTGAACAATAAACGTGTTGCAAGAGAACAGGATCCTCCTTGGACGTGCCAACACCATCGTCACTGCCCGAGACAAAAATGAACCACGCCAGGAGAGAGAGCATAATAATACAATGACAAGCTAATGCAGTGCCCTTGAGCAGTGTCAACTACACTAGAACACAGGAAGAGAC
Source organism: Cladorhizidae sp. MBARI D1340-BT2 (assembly GCA_028752905.1). NCBI lineage: Eukaryota > Metazoa > Porifera > Demospongiae > Poecilosclerida > Cladorhizidae > Cladorhizidae sp. MBARI D1340-BT2. The sequence continues at coordinate 18,323,738 of JAQNBH010000009.1, forward strand.
AGTGGACACATCAGGAGAGACAGCAGGAAATCTGAGCAGCAATTGCCAATATATATGTGTATATATATGTGTTGTATATATATGTATACATATTATATAAACCAGAACAAAAGTGGTTATATTTCATGGTTGCCTGGTAACAAAATGAAACAGGAATGCTCCGTGTAGACCACGCCCCCTGCTGGAGAGATTGTACAGACTTTTTTTTTAAAGGTGTGCAAGACTAAGGGTCGTTTAACTTTTTAATTAGGTAAAGGGTTGTCTAACTGGTTGTGGTCTAAATGGTGCACTTTTGTTTCCTTTCTTTCTTGACAATTGCTTTTGATGATACATACACCACATAGTTACATACACTATATAGTTACATACACCATATAGTACATACACTATATAATACATACACCATATAGTTACATACACTATAGTTACATACACTATATAGTATGTATATAGTTACACACTATATAGTTACATACACTATATAGTTACATATACTATATAGTTACATACACTATATAGTATATATAGTTAGTAGCATCTGTTTTATGTGACCGCTTATTTCCCGGGAACTCACGAGCCTGCCCAGACCAACTTTGCGTGGCCTTTAGAAACCACCAGGAAGATGGTTGAGATGACTCCTTTTATGCTAGTTCCTATTGCAACCATTTTGTTCAGGGAAATACCTACGCATGGTGCATGCAGTTTCTTTATAATCCCAACAATAGCAACAAAAAGAATGTTCCACAGTGCGGGCGGCTTCTCAACTACACCTCACCCAAAGCAGCCAAAATTAAGCGAACATTTTTCTCGAAATCACCCACTGACGCGTCCAAAACCAAGACGAAAATTCATGTCATTTTATCAGTCACAAATCTGCTTGAAAGCTGTCAAACACTTTCCCTATTTCGTAGATCACCATGGCAACCAAAACAAAACCAAAAATTGTGAACTGCTCCTTCATCCTCGACGACTAATGGCAGCCACTACAGCAGCAACCTAGGGAGGCACTCGGGAGCACACAGCTAGAGGACCTAGGGGAGGCACTCGGGAGCACACAGCTAGAGGACCTAGGGAGGCACTCGGGAGCATGCAGCTAGAGGACCTAGGGAGGCACTCGGGATCACACAGCTAGAGGACCTAGGGAGGCACTCGGTAGCACACAGCTAGAAGACCTAGGGAGGCACTCGGGAGCACGTAGCTAGAGGACCTAGGGAGGCACTCGGGAGCACACAGCTAGAGGACCTAGGGGAGGCACTCGGGAGCACACAGCTAGAGGACCTAGGGAGGCACTCGGTAGCACGCAGCTAGAGGACCTAGGGAGGCACTCGGGAGCACGCAGCTAGAGGACCTAGGGAGGCACTCGGGAGCACGCAGCAAGAGGACCTAGGGAGGCACTCGGGAGCACGCAGCTAGAGGACCTAGGGAGGCACTCGGGAGCACGCAGCTAGAGGACCTAGGGAGGCACTCGGGAGTACGCAGCTAGAGGACCTAGGGAGGCACTCTGGAGCACGCAGCTAGAGGACCTAGGGAGGCACTCGGGAGCACGCAGCTAGAGGACCTAGGGGAGGCACTCGGTAGCACGCAGCTAGAGGACCTGGGGAGGCACTCGGGAGCACGCAGCTAGAGGACCTAGGGAGGCACTCGGGGGCATGCAGCTAGAGGACCTGGGGAGGCACTCGGGAGCACGCAGCTAAGAGGACCTAGGGAGGCACTCGGGAGCATGCAGCTAGAGGACCTAGGGGAGGCACTCGGTAGCACGCAGCTAGAGGACCTAGGGAGGCACTCAGGAGCACACAGCTAGAGGACCTGGGGAGGCACTCGGGAGCACGCAGCTAGAGGACCTGGGGAGGCACTCGGGAGCCGGGAGCACGCAGCTAGAGGACCTAGGGAGGCACTCGGGAACACGCAGCTAGAGGACCTAGGGGAGGCACTCGGGAGCACACAGCTAGAGGACCTAGGGAGGCACTCGGGAGCACGCAGCTAGAGGACCTGGGGAGGCACTCGGGAGCACACAGCTAGAGGACCTAGGGAGGCACTCGGGAGCACGCAGCTAGGGAGGCACTCGGGAGCACGCAGCTAGAGGACCTGGGGAGGCACTCGGGAGCACGCAGCTAGAGGACCTAGGGAGGCACTCGGGAGCACGCAGCAAGAGGACCTGGGGAGGCACTCGGGAGCACGCAGCTAGAGGACCTAGGGAGGCACTCGGGAGCACGCAGCAAGAGGACCTAGGGAGGCACTCGGGAGCATGCAGCTAGAGGACCTAGGGAGGCACTCGGGAGCACGCAGCTAGAGGACCTAGGGAGGCACTCGGGAGCACGCAGCAAGAGCACCTAGGGAGGCACTCGGGAGCACGCAGCTAGAGGACCTAGGGAGGCACTCGGGAGCACGCAGCTAGAGGACCTAGGGAGGCACTTGCAGTTATAGCAGCGCAAGTGTGTTGACCAGAACATAGACAGTGAGTAGCGCACAAGCTACTCCGAGTGGGAACTGACCTAGAGTCCGAGCAGCAGCGTCATCTTAGCAGGCCCACCCACCCACCTGCCACTGACAAAGGAAGGATTATGTGAAGTGCTCCAGAGGACAGTTGGCCTTCTGTTGATGGTACTGGGCCAGATGGGATGGCTTTCCTCAATAGACGCCTCAAGCACTCGTTAGAGGTAATTAGTATAGGTTGGCAGACCCTCCAATGTAAGCTTTGGTGGACCATGGCCATTATGTTTCCAAGCTTGTGTGGTATCTAGCAGTGTAAGATCTGTGAGCAACACTCGTGTTATTTATGTATATATACACACACACACACAACCACACACACACACAACCAAGAACAAAGGTGCTTATATTTAGTAACAAATATATATTTAGTATATATATATTGGTTTGACCTGATTTGTAAATGGGGGGGGGGGGGGGGGGGGGGGGGAGAAAACAACAACAAGTTTTATAATCTCTCGGCTAAAACTCACTCAGGCAGCTTATTGGTATCATAAATGGTATCTTCGGCCAATTATGACCTCAAAAACACTTCGAACATCTTTACAAAGATAGGGAGTCCCCAAACCCCTGAAATTTCATCTTTAGGATCTTGTCTCTATTCCCCCCCCCCCCCCCCCCCCCCCTCCCCCCCCCCCACACACACACAACTTGGTGTATAGTGTCTCCATTGTTGTCATGATTTTATTACCAGAAGACTCCAAGTTGTCCAATCCATTCAAAACTAACTAACTCTCTCCATTTAGCACTAATCTGTTTCCCTACTCAGCCAAATACCATAAGATTGGTAAAGGGTTTTCAATGTCATAAATACACTTGTGAACATGTCTAGCTGAGCTGAGTCAGCAAGCAGCACATCATAACCATGAAGAGATCAGTTCGTTTCCTCTGAAGTTTACTCTTGTGACAATAGTTAATACACAGACCTTCAACAAAACCAGGTAAGCTACTTATAATATTTGAATAAGCCTGGCAATCATCTATGATTGGTTAGTCTGGTGTTACACTGACTAACTTCTTATAAGTGGCTGCTTGAAGATAAACAAATAGGAACAAGATTAAATCTACAAAAACTATATGTATATATAGGAAATGAATAAACATTTACAGGACCCTTTATAATGAACCAATATCTGCTTTTAAAAAGAAGGGTCTTGTCGTCTACATTTGGTAAATTCTTGTTAATTCAAATATATTTATTTGCTTTTTGTGTAGAATCATTTTTTGTGTAGAATCATCAATAGAATCATCAAACAAGAAAGAAACAAAAGTGTACCCATGGAGACCACAATGAGTTAGATGACCCTTTACCATAAAATCAATTTTACATAATTTTGGTAAAGGGTAATCTATGGTCGTCTTCCTTCCTTTTTTAACAGGCCAATCCATGTTTGTTTTTAAAAAATGATCGTGTTTTAATATTGTTTGTTTGCTTGCTTAGATGCTTTCAGTGTCGGATGGGTGGCTAGACCAAGTCTGAGGGGCTTCCATGGCTTTTAACAACTTTTCTAACTTGTTTATTGTTGTTGACAGTACACATATCAGACAGCGCATACCACGTCTTGTTGGTATTGTTGACTGTGCCCATGTCAAGTCAGCTACAACCTTCAAGGACTTGGTTAACTATTGCACAGGAGAACTCCACCAACAACACGGGAGATATTGTGGTATAGGATCCGTCGGTTACAGCCTCCTTTTGACTTGATAACAGTTTCCCAGAAATGAGAATTCCACAAACCAAACAGCACAACTGAGCGTGGGTCATTTGTTCCACTTATATAAGTGCATTAATTTGATTACATCATCAACGAAATTACTCATCGGATTTTTACCAAACCACTCTATTCCACAGGTGTGGCACAGAGGAGTCACAGACGTGCATTGGAACATATGGTCTTTAATTAAGTTTTTATGAATAATCTATTGGAAGCAAGTCCCATGAGTCCAGGGACGTTGCGTGTGGCTGAAATCTACTGACTTTAGAAAAGGATTCGAGTGGCACAGTGAGTCTTTTTGCAGATAATATCCACAAATTATCTGTTAGGGAACTGCCCCTCCAGTTGTGACTGCCCCTCCAGTTGTCCCTCCAGTTGCAACTGCTCCTCCGGTTGTACCTTCCCCTCCAGTTGCAACTGCCCCTCCGGTTGCAACTGCCTCTCCGGTTGCAACTGTCCCTCCGGTTGCAACTGCCCCTCCAATACATACAGAGCCAAGACTTTTTATTTAGAATGCTAATACAATAAACTAGTTAGAATCAACTTCACTGAAGTAAGCAAAGGAAAGCTACACTGGACTAGGTCTCCACTAAAACACGGCATCCAGAGGGAGGCCTCCTACCAAGAGCAGAGGGATTTCGAGTGTTTCCCAGGCAGGCAGCCTTGCTCAGCGGTGAGCTTCCAGGATCAGCCAGAGAAAGGGATCGTTGAAAGCGGCAGCTGCGACCAGCAGTTGTAACATTAGAACTTACTACACATAATCGTCCTCTAGTAATGATAGTAGATACTGAAACTGCAAACACTACAAGAACATCGGAAGCCCTTCAGACACTTCTCCTTTCACAAGAGAAAAAAAGAAGTCATTTACCCCTCTCAATTTGGCAGGTCAAACCTGTAAAATGAGTTTTCTCTAATTACAGACAATAATTGTTCTGCTACTTCAGGTATGGCCATGCTGAGTCAGCATAAATTAAGATGAGTATGAAATCAAAACTGAACCATGGGCCTCCAGTTAGCACGGAGTTCGTCTCGAGCAGAGTAGGGTACACGCCTTCCATGAACCTGTTCCTATTAGCAACTATGTGGCGACGTAAACCGAAATGCAGATCACCTCGCTTGGACTTGAGAAATATTACATCTAGAGGAATAGAAATATTACATCTGGGGGAGAGGTATTACATTACTGCCTTGGCCTTCGTCCAGACAGCAGAATTCCTAGGTACTAACCATCATGGCTGAGACCATGTCCTCATTTCACAAGCTGATTTTGTCTAGCCTTGCACTTTATGTGTCTCGGAGCATATATGGAGGTCTGTTCTCATTTCTAGTTTTGATTAATTAAGTCAATAAGTCAATTAAAAATGACCAGGTAATAGGTTGGTTACTACTAGATACGACATGTGTTGAATGCTTGGCTCAACAACTCCTGAGACAGTAATTGATTAACACCAGGCAGGTTTTTTATCAAGACCCCTTACTAGATACTCTCGCGGGCTAGGCCAATGTACATGGGGTGACTGAGTCGGGTTGTCTCGTGCCAGTGAAACATGTTCTGGTATCGCATGTCCAAGTGTTATTTATGCGGCCAAATTTAAAATATCCGTTGAGGCTCTGGAAGAACGCTTCATTGGCATAGTATTATTTTAGCCAAGAGCCGATGCTGACATGCATATATCCACCACTAAGTCCGACCTGCGACATACGTTATCAAGACATTCCAACAGAGCCACCTGCACCCAGACGGCATGGAGGTGAAGCTCCCATATACAATGGCACCCACAAGGAATCAGCTCCAGGTCCGCTCGTGCCTCAATACTACACTAGTTCTCCTTGCTTTGACTTGCCAGTCCAAAGGGGATCAGCACTGAGGCTGGAGGTTCCTTGCGTGCTCATGTGGACAGGACTTTTCACCTCAAGCAGTGTGGGGTAGCCGGGTATGTTCGTGTTGTATTCATGCTAGACTTTGTAACTAGCACGTGGGCATGCAACAAATGAAGACTGCTGCACATATTCCAGGACAGGAGACACACATATTCCAGGGAAGAGACACACATATTCCAGGGCAGGAGACACACATATTCCAGGGCAGGAGACACACATATTCCAGGGAAGAGACACACATATTCCAGGGCAGGAGACACACATATTCCAGGGAAGAGACACACATATTCCAGGGCAGGAGACACACATATTCCAGGGAAGAGACACACATATTCCAGGGCAGGAGACACACATATTCCAGGGCAGGAGACACACATATTCCAGGGAAGAGACACACATATTCCAGGGCAGGAGACACACATATTCCAGGGAAGAGACACACATATTCCAGGGCAGGAGACACACATATTCCAGGGAAGAGACACACATATTCCAGGGAAGAGACACACATATTCCAGGGAAGAGACACACATATTCCAGGGAAGAGACACACATATTCCAGGGAAGAGACACACATATTCCAGGGAAGGAGACACACATATTCCAGGGAAGAGACACACATATTCCATGGAAGAGACACACATATTCCAGGGAAGGAGACACACATATTCCAGGGAAGAGACACACATATTCCATGGAAGAGACACACATATTCCAGGGAAGAGACACACATATTCCAGGGCAGGAGACACACATATTCCAGGGAAGAGACACACATATTCCAGGGAAGAGACACACATATTCCAGGGAAGAGATACACATATTCCAGGGAAGAGACACACATATTCCAGGGCAGGAGAAACACATATTCCAGGGAAGAGACACACATATTCCAGGGAAGAGACACGCATATTCCAGGGAAGAGACACACATATTCCAGGGAAGAGACACACATATTCCAGGGCAGGAGACACACATATTCCAGGGAAGAGACACACATATTCCAGGGAAGAGACACACATATTCCAGGGAAGAGATACACATATTCCAGGGAAGAGACACACATATTCCAGGGAAGAGACACACATATTCCAGGGAAGAGACACACATATTCCAGGGAAGAGACACACATATTCCAGGGCAGGAGACACACATATTCCAGGGAAGAGACACACATATTCCAGGGCAAGAGACACACATATTCCAGGGAAGAGACACACATATTCCAGGGCAGGAGACACACATATTCCAGGGAAGAGACACACATATTCCAGGGCAGGAGACACACATATTCCAGGGAAGGAGACACACATATTCCAGGGAAGACACACATATTCCAGGGAAGAGACACACATATTCCAGGGCAGGAGACACACATATTCCAGGGCAGGAGACACACATATTCCAGGGCAGGAGACACACATATTCCAGGGAAGAGACACACATATTCCAGGGCAGGAGACACACATATTCCAGGGAAGAGACACACATACTCCAGGGAAGAGACACACATACTCCAGGGAAGAGACACACATATTCCAGGGCAGGAGACACACATATTCCAGGGAAGAGACACACATATTCCAGGGAAGAGACACACATATTCCAGGGCAGGAGACACACATATTCCAGGGAAGAGACACACATATTCCAGGGAAGAGACACACATATTCCAGGGAAGAGACACACATATTCCAGGGAAGAGATACACATATTCCAGGGAAGAGACACACATATTCCAGGGAAGAGACACACATATTCCAGGGCAGGAGACACACATATTCCAGGGCAGGAGACACACATATTCCAGGGAAGAGACACACATATTCCAGGGCAGGAGACACACATATTCCAGGGAAGAGACACACATATTCCAGGGAAGAGACACACATATTCCAGGGAAGAGACACACATATTCCAGGGCAGGAGACACACATATTCCAGGGAAGAGACACACATATTCCATTGAAGAGACACACATATTCCAGGGAAGAGACACACATATTCCAGGGAAGAGACACACATATTCCAGGGAAGAGACACACATATTCCAGGGCAGGAGACACACATATTCCAGGGAAGAGACACACATACTCCAGGGCAGGAGACACACATATTCCAGGGCAGGAGACACACATATTCCAGGGAAGAGACACACATATTCCATTGAAGAGACACACATATTCCAGGGAAGAGACACACATATTCCAGGGCAGGAGACACACATATTCCAGGGAAGAGACACACATACTCCAGGGCAGGAGACACACATATTCCAGGGAAGGAGACACGCATATTCCAGGGCAGGAGACACACATATTCAAGGGAAGAGACACACATATTCCAGGGCAGGAGACATACATATTCCAGGGAAGAGACACACATATTCCAGGGAAGAGACACACATATTCCAGGGAAGAGACACACATATTCCAGGGCAGGAGACACACATATTCCAGGGCAGGAGACACACATATTCCAGGGAAGAGACACACATATTCCAGGGAAGAGACACACATATTCCAGGGCAGGAGACACACATATTCCAGGGCAGGAGACACACATATTCCAGGGCAGGAGACACACATATTCCAGGGCAGGAGACACACATATTCCAGGGCAGGAGACACACATATTCCAGGGAAGAGACACACATATTCCAGGGAAGAAGAGACACACATATTCCAGGGAAGAGACACACATATTCCAGGGAAGAGACACACATATTCCAGGGAAGAGACACACATATTCCAGGGAAGAGACACACATATTCCAGGGAAGAGACACACATATTCCAGGGCAGGAGACACACATATTCCAGGGAAGAGACACACATATTCCATGGAAGAGACACACATATTCCAGGGCAGGAGACACACATATTCCAGGGAAGAGACACACATATTCCAGGGAAGAGACACACATATTCCAGGGAAGAGACACACATATTCCAGGGCAGGAGACACACATATTCCAGGGCAGGAGACACACATATTCCAGGGAAGAGACACACATATTCCAGGGAAGGAGACACACATATTCCAGGGCAGGAGACACACATATTCCAGGGCAGGAGACACACATATTCCAGGGCAGGAGACACACATATTCCAGGGAAGAGACACACATATTCCAGGGAAGAGACACACATATTCCAGGGAAGAGACACACATATTCCAGGGCAGGAGACACACATATTCCAGGGAAGAGACACACATATTCCAGGGAAGAGACACACATATTCCAGGGAAGAGACACACATATTCCAGGGAAGAGACACACATATTCCAGGGCAGGAGACACACATATTCCAGGGAAGGAGACACACATATTCCAGGGAAGAGACACACATATTCCAGGGAAGAGACACACATATTCCAGGGAAGAGACACACATATTCCAGGGAAGAGACACACATATTCCAGGGCAGGAGACACACATATTCCAGGGAAGAGACACACATATTCCAGGGAAGAGACACACATATTCCAGGGAAGAGACACACATATTCCAGGGAAGAGACACACATATTCCAGGGAAGAGACACACATATTCCAGGGAAGAGACACACATATTCCAGGGCAGGAGACACACATATTCCAGGGAAGAGACACACATATTCCAGGGCAGGAGACACATATTTTCCAGGGAAGAGACACACATATTCCAGGGAAGAGACACACATATTCCAGGGCAGGAGACACACATATTCCAGGGAAGAGACACACATATTCCAGGGAAGAGACACACATATTCCAGGGAAGAGACACACATATTCCAGGGCAGGAGACACACATATTCCAGGGCAAGAGACACACATATTCCAGGGCAGGAGACACACATATTCCAGGGAAGAGACACACATATTCCAGGGAAGAGACACACATATTCCAGGGAAGAGACACACATATTCCAGGGAAGAGACACACATATTCCAGGGCAGGAGACACACATATTCCAGGGAAGAGACACACATATTCCAGGGAAGAGACACACATATTCCAGGGCAGGAGACACACATATTCCAGGGAAGAGACACACATATTCCAGGGAAGAGACACTCATATTCCAGGGAAGAGACACACATATTCCAGGGAAGAGACACACATATTCCAGGGAAGAGACACACATATTCCAGGGAAGAGACACACATATTCCAGGGCAGGAGATACACATATTCCAGGGAAGAGACACACATATTCCAGGGAAGAGACACACATATTCCAGGGAAGAGACACACATATTCCAGGGAAGAGACACACATATTCCAGGGAAGAGACACACATATTCCATGGAAGAGACACACATATTCCAGGGAAGGAGACACACATATTCCAGGGAAGAGACACACATATTCCAGGGAAGAGACACACATATTCCAGGGAAGAGACACACATATTCCAGGGCAGGAGACACACATATTCCAGGGAAGAGACACACATATTCCAGGGAAGAGACACACATATTCCAGGGAAGAGATACACATATTCCAGGGAAGAGACACACATATTCCAGGGAAGAGACACACATATTCCAGGGCAGGAGACACACATATTCCAGGGCAGGAGACACACATATTCCAGGGAAGAGACACACATATTCCAGGGAAGAGACACACATATTCCAGGGAAGAGACACACATACTCCAGGGAAGAGACACACATATTCCAGGGAAGAGACACACATATTCCAGGGAAGAGACACACATATTCCAGGGAAGAGACACACATATTCCAGGAAGAGACACACATATTCCAGGGAAGAGACACACATATTCCAGGGAAGAGACACACATATTCCAGGGCAGGAGACACATATTCCAGGGCAGGAGACACACATATTCCAGGGAAGAGACACACATATTCCAGGGAAGAGACACACATATTCCAGGGCAGGAGACACACATATTCCAGGGCAGGAGACACACATATTCCAGGGAAGAGACACACATATTCCAGGGAAGAGACACACATATTCCAGGGAAGAGACACACATATTCCAGGGAAGAGACACACATATTCCAGGGCAGGAGACACACATATTCCAGGGAAGAGACACACATACTCCAGGGCAGGAGACACACATATTCCAGGGCAGGAGACACACATATTCCAGGGAAGAGACACACATATTCCATTGAAGAGACACACATATTCCAGGGAAGAGACACACATATTCCAGGGCAGGAGACACACATATTCCAGGGAAGAGACACACATACTCCAGGGCAGGAGACACACATATTCCAGGGAAGGAGACACGCATATTCCAGGGCAGGAGACACACATATTCAAGGGAAGAGACACACATATTCCAGGGCAGGAGACATACATATTCCAGGGAAGAGACACACATATTCCAGGGAAGAGACACACATATTCCAGGGAAGAGACACACATATTCCAGGGCAGGAGACACACATATTCCAGGGCAGGAGACACACATATTCCAGGGAAGAGACACACATATTCCAGGGAAGAGACACACATATTCCAGGGCAGGAGACACACATATTCCAGGGCAGGAGACACACATATTCCAGGGCAGGAGACACACATATTCCAGGGCAGGAGACACACATATTCCAGGGCAGGAGACACACATATTCCAGGGAAGAGACACACATATTCCAGGGAAGAGACACACATATTCCAGGGAAGAGACACACATATTCCAGGGAAGAGACACACATATTCCAGGGAAGAGACACACATATTCCAGGGAAGAGACACACATATTCCAGGGAAGAGACACACATATTCCAGGGCAGGAGACACACATATTCCAGGGAAGAGACACACATATTCCATGGAAGAGACACACATATTCCAGGGCAGGAGACACACATATTCCAGGGAAGAGACACACATATTCCAGGGAAGAGACACACATATTCCAGGGAAGAGACACACATATTCCAGGGCAGGAGACACACATATTCCAGGGCAGGAGACACACATATTCCAGGGAAGAGACACACATATTCCAGGGAAGGAGACACACATATTCCAGGGCAGGAGACACACATATTCCAGGGCAGGAGACACACATATTCCAGGGCAGGAGACACACATATTCCAGGGAAGAGACACACATATTCCAGGGAAGAGACACACATATTCCAGGGAAGAGACACACATATTCCAGGGCAGGAGACACACATATTCCAGGGAAGAGACACACATATTCCAGGGAAGAGACACACATATTCCAGGGAAGAGACACACATATTCCAGGGAAGAGACACACATATTCCAGGGCAGGAGACACACATATTCCAGGGAAGGAGACACACATATTCCAGGGAAGAGACACACATATTCCAGGGAAGAGACACACATATTCCAGGGAAGAGACACACATATTCCAGGGAAGAGACACACATATTCCAGGGCAGGAGACACACATATTCCAGGGAAGAGACACACATATTCCAGGGAAGAGACACACATATTCCAGGGAAGAGACACACATATTCCAGGGAAGAGACACACATATTCCAGGGAAGAGACACACATATTCCAGGGAAGAGACACACATATTCCAGGGCAGGAGACACACATATTCCAGGGAAGAGACACACATATTCCAGGGCAGGAGACACATATTTTCCAGGGAAGAGACACACATATTCCAGGGAAGAGACACACATATTCCAGGGCAGGAGACACACATATTCCAGGGAAGAGACACACATATTCCAGGGAAGAGACACACATATTCCAGGGAAGAGACACACATATTCCAGGGCAGGAGACACACATATTCCAGGGCAAGAGACACACATATTCCAGGGCAGGAGACACACATATTCCAGGGAAGAGACACACATATTCCAGGGAAGAGACACACATATTCCAGGGAAGAGACACACATATTCCAGGGAAGAGACACACATATTCCAGGGCAGGAGACACACATATTCCAGGGAAGAGACACACATATTCCAGGGAAGAGACACACATATTCCAGGGCAGGAGACACACATATTCCAGGGAAGAGACACACATATTCCAGGGAAGAGACACTCATATTCCAGGGAAGAGACACACATATTCCAGGGAAGAGACACACATATTCCAGGGAAGAGACACACATATTCCAGGGAAGAGACACACATATTCCAGGGCAGGAGATACACATATTCCAGGGAAGAGACACACATATTCCAGGGAAGAGACACACATATTCCAGGGAAGAGACACACATATTCCAGGGAAGAGACACACATATTCCAGGGAAGAGACACACATATTCCATGGAAGAGACACACATATTCCAGGGAAGGAGACACACATATTCCAGGGAAGAGACACACATATTCCAGGGAAGAGACACACATATTCCAGGGAAGAGACACACATATTCCAGGGCAGGAGACACACATATTCCAGGGAAGAGACACACATATTCCAGGGAAGAGACACACATATTCCAGGGAAGAGATACACATATTCCAGGGAAGAGACACACATATTCCAGGGAAGAGACACACATATTCCAGGGCAGGAGACACACATATTCCAGGGCAGGAGACACACATATTCCAGGGAAGAGACACACATATTCCAGGGAAGAGACACACATATTCCAGGGAAGAGACACACATACTCCAGGGAAGAGACACACATATTCCAGGGAAGAGACACACATATTCCAGGGAAGAGACACACATATTCCAGGGAAGAGACACACATATTCCAGGGAAGAGACACACATATTCCAGGGAAGAGACACACATATTCCAGGGAAGAGACACACATATTCCAGGGCAGGAGACACATATTCCAGGGCAGGAGACACACATATTCCAGGGAAGAGACACACATATTCCAGGGAAGAGACACACATATTCCAGGGCAGGAGACACACATATTCCAGGGCAGGAGACACACATATTCCAGGGAAGAGACACACATATTCCAGGGAAGAGACACACATATTCCAGGGAAGAGACACACATACTCCAGGGAAGAGACACACATATTCCAGGGAAGAGACACACATATTCCAGGGTAGGAGACACACATATTCCAGGGAAGAGACACACATATTCCAGGGAAGAGACACACATATTCCAGGGAAGAGACACACATATTCCAGGCAAGAGAAACACATATTCCAGGAAAGAGACACACATATTCCAGGGAAGAGACACACATATTCCAGGGCAGGAGACACACATATTCCAGGGAAGAGACACACATATTCCAGGGAAGAGACACACATATTCCAGGGAAGAGACACACATATTCCAGGGCAGGAGACACACATATTCCAGGGAAGAGACACACATATTCCAGGGAAGAGACACACATATTCCAGGGCAGGAGACACACATATTCCAGGGCAGGAGACACACATATTCCAGGGAAGAGACACACATATTCCAGGGAAGAGACACACATATTCCAGGGAAGAGACACACATATTCCAGGGCAGGAGACACACATATTCCAGGGAAGAGACACACATATTCCAGGGCAGGAGACACACATATTCCAGGGAAGAGACACACATATTCCAGGGCAGGAGACACACATATTCAAGGGAAGAGACACACATATTCCAGGGAAGAGACACACATATTCCAGGGAAGAGACACACATATTCCAGGGAAGAGACACACATATTCCAGGGAAGAGACACACATATTCCAGGGCAGGAGACACACATATTCCAGGGAAGAGACACACATATTCCAGGGCAGGAGACACACATATTCCAGGGAAGAGACACACATATTCCAGGGAAGAGACACACATATTCCAGGGAAGAGACACACATATTCCAGGGAAGAGACACACATATTCCAGGGAAGGAGATACACATATTCCAGGGAAGAGACACACATATTCCAGGGAAGAGACACACATATTCCAGGGAAGAGACACACATATTCCAGGGAAGAGAGACACACATATTCCAGGGAAGAGACACACATATTCCAGGGCAGAGACACACATATTCCAGGGAAGAGACACACATATTCCAGGGAAGAGACACACATATTCCAGGGAAGAGACACACATATTCCAGGGAAGAGACACACATATTCCAGGGAAGAGACACACATATTCCAGGGAAGAGACACACATATTCCAGGGAAGAGACACACATATTCCAGGGAAGAGACACACATATTCCAGGGAAGAGACACACATATTCCAGGGAAGAGACACACATATTCCAGGGAAGAGACACACATATTCCAGGGAAGAGACACACATATTCCAGGGAAGAGACACACATATTCCAGGGAAGAGACACACATATTCCAGGGAAGAGACACACATATTCCAGGGCAGGAGACACACATATTCCAGGGAAGAGACACACATATTCCAGGGAAGGAGACACACATATTCCAGGGCAGGAGACACACATATTCCAGGGCAGGAGACACACATATTCCAGGGAAGAGACACACATATTCCAGGGAAGAGACACACATATTCCAGGGAAGAGACACACATATTCCAGGGCAGGAGACACACATATTCCAGGGAAGAGACACACATATTCCAGGGCAGGAGACACACATATTCCAGGGCAGGAGACACACATATTCCAGGGCAGGAGACACACATATTCAGGGAAGAGACACACATATTCCAGGGAAGAGACACACATA